>PVHP010008759.1:0-52857 GCA_004024765.1 Zapus hudsonius
ATCCAGTATGTGCACCTGAGGAAGTGCCCGAGTGGGTAGGGGACAGAGAGGAGGGAAACAGGGACACCTTCACAAGATTTGCTCATACAATATATAGACTTGTTCATAATAATAAATATATTTAAACAAAGAATTTTACCCACAGAATTTACAAATGGAGTCTATGATGGTTGAGAATCTTTCCTCCTTTTTCCCTTGTCTTGAGAACTGTATCTATATTTTGGCAACTGAACATAATGAGCATCAGCTTTGACATTATCATTTTTTTAACAGAGGGTCTCCTCATCCCCAAGTTATGCTTCATAAGAGACACTCGTTTTTATACAGGTTTCCTATTGCTGCATCTGCCTTGTACAAGAGGTGGCAGATTAAATGCAGGAGTCTTCTTTTGAATAACCATGCTGGCACTGACACACTTCATATTAAGTAAATGCTTTGAAAAAAATGAGTCCATCTTCTTCAGAGACAAGGGTGAATTGTAATAAACACCATGCTTCTTGTGATGGGCTAAAGCCAGTAATTTGTGTCATACCAGCCTACCAATATCGCCAGTACAGGCAGGAAAAACTATTTGGAAGGTATTTATGAATGACACTTGACTGTACGGAATCCATTCAGAAGCAACAGGTCATCTCATTGTGAATAGTGATCTCAACATATATTTTGGCATTCTTTCCTGATTAAACAAAGCAGTCAACTAGATGGCAGAGCCATCATGACTAAGTGATGGAGAAAGCAGGATTTAAATACAGTTTCCGCTGCTCAGCTCTCAGTTCTACAATACACTAGCTATGAAACTTTTGCTAACCAGTTTCCCACTCTTTATGATAATAATGTATGCAAACATCATTTGAAATTTTAAAAAATCTGGAATTTAGTTGGAAGACATTATGTACTTCCAACACTCAGTAAATATATGTTGAATAGATTTTGATTATTAGGAAAACTTTGGCATAGCATGAGGTAATTGTCAACATCTAAGGAAATAACATGTTATGGTAACCTGTGCCCTGTAGGGGAACATAATTTCAAGTAGAAAGTAGTGACCAAAATTCAACTATTCAAAAGTTCTAGTTTGTACTAATGTAACCAAACAAAAGCATTGAGAGCATGTTGACAGTAAGCTGAAAGTTAGGCGATTACAAACATATGAAAAATGTTAACATCACATATTTTAGGCTTATTAGAAACAGCATAAATAATAACATCAGTTAAATTACTGTGCTTTTTGGCTCTTGTCCAAAATGAGAGGTCATAACCCAACATACCAAGACCTTGCAGGCACAAGTTATTGACAGAAAGAGGAAATAGAATGATACCTTGCACATGGGAATCTTAGGCTGTTGTAACTTTATGTAAAATACATACCTTGATATTGTGGGAAAAGTTAATTGTGATCTGATTCAAATTCTACTTTTACAAAAAAAATTTAATTGTTATCGAGAGAGAGAGAGAGAGAGAGAGAGAGAGAGAGAGAGAGAGAGAGAGAGAGAGGAGAGATGCTAGATGCCACAGAAAAACATAGGGCACTCTCTGCTGGTAACATCTTTAATTTCTCTTTATAGCAAGATCTATTGGATATTTCAACTCAAGGAAGAAAGGAAGTTATTTTTTCACATGGTTTTCTTTTTAGTCCCTATACACCTGATTATTAACGTTGAATTCTGAGATAACACCTGATTATTAACTTTGAATTCTGAGATAATTTTCTGGAGCCCACCAATGAATAATACAGAAGGCACTTTGTCAGAGGATATTAGGCAAAGGGATCCCCTAAGAGGGCTTTTCCTAGGTGAGTAATGACAAGCATCAGGGTCCCACTTTGGTTCTCCAGCTCTGTGTCCTGGGTCTGCTAGTTTTCCAGTGATGTAAGAAGTGTGTCATGCAGTGGGGACAGGTACTATACTTCTAACCTTTAAGAAGTGCTTTAAGCTTTAAAAGATTCAAGAATTCACAAGGATCTAAGAACCTAATCATCAACAAAGTCCACTTTGCTTCCAGGTGTGAAAAATGTGACATTTGGAAGCTATTTTGTTCTAAGGCGAAAGTTCTAAGCCATGATACCTTGAACACTCCTGGAGAGGTCTCTGATTGCTTGGGTGTGGACTAGCTGTCAGTATCTTTTACAGGTGATTCCAATATGCAACTCGCATGAGACCATGTTTATCACAAGCCATTACAGAGATACTGACTACATGACATTCTAAGTGCATTTCATATCCAGTCTTGTTGTCTATAGGAAAACTGAACACATTTATGTCTATGTATATGTTTTGAAATATGTTTCTATATAGTCTCATACAACATGAAGAATACTCCTTAATGGAGCTACTAATGGGAAACATTGAGTTTCTGAATTCACTCTTATTCAGTAAACCTTTTTGAGTGCTTCTTTAATTTTCCAGTATAAAGGTCATCAGGGAGTGTCCATACCACCAAAGGATCTACAATGCTTAAGGAATTAGGAAGTGGGCAGGTTCCATGCTCCTAACTCTACTGGCAAAGATAAAGACATCTTCTCAGTGGCGAAACACAAGTATGGATATCTTTTTCTTTGTTTCTTTGTTTGTTTCTGTTCTTTTCTTTTCTTTTCTTTTTTTGCAATACATCATCTGAGTTGTCACAAAGAAAAGGCTTTGTTTATCCTCAAAGCACAGATTTCTTAGGAGACCATATTTCTTAAATTAATTTTTTGGTTATACAAAGAAATTAGTTTCATTGTGGTATTTTATGCATATATTTCATTATGCTCTGTTTTTAAATTTTTAACTAAAAATTATGCCAAATTCAGAATAATTGCTGGGCTTCTGGGTTTATAGATTTCCTTATTTTATAAAATAGTGCTGAGGCTTTTTTAAAATCATAATTCTTCACAGCTTACTTCTATAAATTTAGAATCTTATGAGCAATATTTACTCTAGTTATATTTTCTTGAATTAATACATTATGCAAGGTAAAACAGTCCCAGAGGACTGTGACAGTCCAGTAGTTATTTCATCATAAATACTAAGTGGAAACAATTGCTTTTACATTGAGTTGTATGCACAGGTGTTTTTATTTTGAAGAGGAAACTTTAAGTAAAAAGTATGATTAATCCTTCTGCCATCGCAGAATGCTAGAAGAAGAGATTTTACCCAATTCTGAACAGAGCAAACAGATGTCTAGGTCATGGCAATGCTGGATCGGAAGGAGTGTCCATGAACTGCACTAGGTTTCTTTTTTTTTTTCCAAATTATGAAATGGCTTTTCAATGGCTTTCAGGAAGGCCATTAACCCAAAGTGTTTCTTGGTATTTATATATAGACCGGGACCTAGTGGTTGACTCGATCTTCTATTTGCTGTTTTGTAGTAGAAACCCTTACACCTTTCTGCTGTACTACTGAAAGATGCCTGGAATTATTCAGGATGTCAGAAGCAAGATACAGATCCTCCACCAAACTTGTTTACAATGAAATCATGTAATTCATACATATAAAACAATGTCTTGATGAGAGATGAGAATGTTGAACAGCATTGAGGTCCCACCACTTCTAAGCTAGATGACATTGGAGAAGTCATTCACCATGATTGACATCATTGAAATTCATATTCCAAAACAGAAAATGGAAAAATTAAGGCTTGCTTTTTCATTCAATGTGAAGGGGAACCAAATGACTTTGTAAGAATCATGTAGCATATAATGTCTTTCACAAAGAGCTGTGGGCATTGAATTCTTACTGTCATTATTAACATTGTTCGGACTGTCAAAGGAATTTCTCCTTGTGGTACAAATGATAGAACCAGAATGAAAACACAAGCAAGCAAACAGAAACTTACTGAAAGAAGCAATGTAAAAAAAATTGGGTGAAGTTTCTTTTCATTATCTTTTACATAATTAGGTAACACATTAAAATTTATCTATGGATTTTTCACTTAGTAGTTATGAAAAGAAGTTTTGTCTTGAAATTTTTCCCAAAAGCATAAATTAAAACCATATTATTGAAATGTACAGATGTCGTTCATATATAATTTTATCCTTATGCATAAAAATTTACCTAAATTTCCAATTTTATGATCTTCAAATATTCTAATAAAACATTATTGATTCATAAGTCTAAGTTCATGAAGCACTTACCAACTCATAATTATATATGAGTATATATCTTACCACACCCTTGTCGTCATTCCAATATTTGGAACTAAAAGTTATTTGGTATATTTTTAATAACTTGTGATACTGTGCCTTATTTCCCTAGCTTATACTTCTTTGTTTCTTTGCCATTCATTTGTTCATTGTTTTTTGTAAATATATATAACTTATTGAAACCTTAAAATAACTAACTTACTTATAAAAATACTTTCATAATTTTTAAATTTTCTTTGCTTCTTTCCACATTTCACTATAGCTGAAACTTTCCTCTGTATTGCATTGAAATAGAATTGGGTTTATGTGTGGTATCTTATATTGGAAAGCAATGGTATGGCTATTATTTAGAGCTGAGACAAAACCTTAACTAACCTCCTTTATAATCCTGATCTAAATTGCCTAGGTCAATAATTTCTCATTGAAAGTTTTTGTACTGGGAACATGAATTCTCTCTTGACCTGAATACAGAAAAAAATGCACTTATTTCCTAGAGGAATTTCTATATCAATGCTACTTTTTTAAAAAATATATTTATTTTGAAAAAGTATATTCATTATATGAACAAATCTTGTGAAGGTGTCCCTGTTTCCCTCCTCTCTGTCATTTATCCACTGGGGTCCTTCCTCAGTGCGTATACTGGATCTGTCCATAGGTTAAGGGGATATGAACTGCACCAGAGGTAGCCAGTTTTTCTTTCTTTTTTTTTTCTTCCCCCTTTGTGTATTATTGATGAGGGGGGTGATGTCTATGGGTATTTACCACCACCATGGCTCTTATGGTAGGTAAGTTTTAGGTCTGTTTTATTGTATTTTAAGTATCTCTGAATTTTTGCCCTGGGTTATGGTTGGGCATTGTTGGTGTCTGCCTCCATTAACATTTCATGGTTTATCAGACTTGCTGTGGTGGTTGGTCTCCTGTTTGTCTTGTCACTTTCTCATAGGTTTCATTTGGGCCCTGTGTGAAGGCTGGGGTGGTTTGTCTCCTGCCAGGATGTCAGCCATCATCCAATGTCTTGTTGGTGGAATTGAGTTGTCCCTAATTCTCTCAATGCCTTCTGAAAAAATACAAACAGAATCTCCATCAGAGAGTGAGATCAGTATAGGTTAAATAAGACACCATTGCTATTTTGGCTAGCTCCTAATGGGTGTATCCTCTCTGTTGCTTTCTGGTATTGGGGATTTCCCCCTAGGAGCCTGAAATCTTGGTTCCCATAGGATTTTGCCATGGATCCCAGTTCCACTTAAGGGTTCCTTGTCACTAAGTGTATCTCTTAGCCAATCAGTAAGTCATTGATTACCCTCCTAGACTTAGCACCACTATTGCACAGATGAACATTTCTTGACTTGCTGGTCTCTTTCATAAAGCCCTGTGTTCAACATTCTTGTGACAACTGTCTAGGTTGTATATCAGTACTCTGCTTTCTCCAAATGCCAATAACCAATTTCCCCTAGGAACTTATGCAACACCTTCCAGTGCTACAAATGCTACCATCTGGGAGCTGGTTACCATTCTGGAACCAGCAGGATCTCTTGGTGTTGTTTGACGAAACTGATTTCTTTAGCAATAGGGTCTTAACTTAGGCCTCAGAAAGGTATTCAAGAGCTTTGACAAATTTCTGTCACATTTTGGGGACCTAGTGGGTCTCTTTGATCAATAGCTCAGTGTGAGAAGGAACCAGTAACTGGGACAGGGAGATACAGGCCTGAGCAATTATTTTTGAGGTTAGGCTTCCTCCCATTCAATTCATGGCCCATCATACAAGATGGTGCTCTCGGCATCCTCAGGAGCTTACTATATGAAAGCTAGGGTTATATGGTGTCAATTCACTATTAGTTTAGTTTACTTTATGAGTCCCCTCATCCTCCCATTTCTCCCCCACTCAATTCTTTCCATTCCCTTTTACAGGCTCTCTGTTCACAGACACATTTTCTTAATGTTCTGGTTAAACATAGTTAGGAACCACATATGAGGGAGAATATGTGGCGCTTGGCTCTCTGCTCTTGTATGAGGGTGCTAAGAATGATCTGCTCCAAGGTTATCCATTTTTCTTTAAATACCATTATGTCATTTTCCTTTTAGCTGTGTAAAATTCCATAGTGTATATGTACCACAACTTTGATATTCATTTACCCAGTGATGGGCATTTGGATTGATTCCAATTCTTTGCTATTATGATTTTGAGCTGCTATAAACACGGTTGAGCAAATGTCTCTGTACTTCGGCTAGGATACTTGAGGGTAGATGTCCAGTAGAGGGATAGCTGGGTCCACTAGTAGCTGTATATCCTTCCTGTTCAGGAGCCTCTAGGCTGCTTTCCACAGTGGTTGTACAAGTTTGCATTCCCACCAGGAGTGAATGATGGTCCATTTTCTCCCACATCCTCTCCAGCATCGATTGTTGGTTTATTTTTTTAATGACTGCCATTGTGACTGGGATAAGGCAGAATGTTATGATTGCTTTGATTTGCATTTCTGTGATGACTAATGACATTGAAGTTTTTCTCAAAAGGGAGATTATTGTTTCTATGTCTGCAAAGAATGAAGCTGGTATTTTTATTGGTATTGCATTGAATCTGTATATAGCTTCTGGAAGTATTGCCATTTTAACAATATTAATTCTACCTATCCAAGAACATGGGAGATCTTTCCATTTTTTAACATCATCCTCAATTTCCTTCTTGAGCACTTTTATGTTTTCATTATTCATGTCTTTCCCTCATTGGTTAGTATTATTCCAAGGTATTTTATTTTATTTGTGGCTATTGAAAATTGCTCCTTCTGTATGCATGTCATTTGAATAAAGGAAGACTACTGATTTTTTTGTGTTAATTTTGTATCCTGTCACTTTACTGAAGGTATTAATCATCTTCAGTAGTTTGATGGTACCGACCTTTGGGTCTAATATATATATATATATATATATATATATATATAAGATCATGTCATCTGTGAAAAGGGATATTTTCACTTTTTCCTTTCCAATTTGTATCCCTTTTATGTATTTCTCCTGTCTTATTGCCTAGAATTTCAAGGACTACATTGAAGAGCAGTAGTGAGAGTGGGCACCCCTGTCTTATTCCCCAATTTAGTGGGAACTCCTTGAGTTTTTCCCCCTTGAGTATTATTTGGGCTTTATGAGTTTTGTATATGGCCTTAATTATGTTGAGGTATAGGCCTTCTATTCCAAATCTTTCAAGTGTTTTCATTATGAAATGGTGTTGGATTTTTATCAAAGGCTTTCTCTGCATCAACTGAGATTACTCTCTGTTTATTGTGGTTATATTTATTATTGTGGTGGATTATGTTGATTGATTTCCTTATGTTGAACCAATCCTGCATCCTTGGGATAAAGCCTACCTGGTAGAGATAGATAACATTTTTAATATGTTATTGAATTTGGTTTGCAAGAATTTTATTCAGAATTTTTGCATCTAAGTTCATCAGGGATATAGGTCTATAGATTTCCTTTCTGAATTTATCTTTGTCCAGTTTTGGTATTAGAATGATTCAAGCTTCATAGAATGAGTTTGGAAGTATTCCCTGTTCTCCAATTACTCTAAAAAGCTTCAAAACGAGTGGTTTGAATTCTGTGATGAAGACTTGGTAGAATTCAGCTGAGAATCCATCAGGACTAGGACTTTTCCTTTTGGGGAGGTTTTTTTATTACATTTTCCATTTTGATCAATGTGATACCTTTATTTATAAGATTCATATGTCTGATTTTAGTTTTGGTAGCTCAAGAATTCATCCATTTCTTCCAGATTCACCAATTTTGTGGAATAGAGGTTTTGGAAGTATGTCCTGATTCTTCCAATTTCATTGATGTCCATTGTGATCTCTCCCTTTTAATTTCTGATTTTGTTGACTAGGGCCTTGTCTTTTTTCTGTTTGGTTAGATAGGCCAGGGTTTGTCAATCTTATTTTTTCAGAGAAACAACTCTTTTTTCATCAACTTAAATCATTTTCTTAGTTTCTAATTCATTGATCTATGCTCTGATCTTAGTTATTTCTTTTTGTCTTGAGCTTCTAGAGTTGGATTGTTCTAAATTTTCCAATGCCTATAGAGAGTTACTTAGGTTGTTATTTTGGGATTTCTCTGTCTTTGTTATGAAGGCATTCAGTGCTATATACTATCCCCTTAGGACTGCCTTCATTGTGTCCCATAGGTTCTGGTATGATGTATTTTCATTATCATTTAGTTCATGAAATTTTTCAATTTCCAATTTAATTTCTTAAATGACCCATTCATTGTTTAATAGTGTATTTTTCAATCTCCAGTGGTTGGTGTGATTTCTGTTTGTTCTCTCATTCTTTATTTCCAGCTTCAATGCATTGTGGTTCAATATGATGCAGGGTGCTACCTCTATCTTCTTGAATTTGTTGAGGCATGTTTTATGTCTTAATATATGGTCTATTTTGGAGAAGGTTCCATGTGCTGCTAAGAATATATTTTCTGTAGAGTTGAGATGGAATATTGAGTATATATCTATTAGGTCCAGCTGATCTATGGAGTAATTGTATTCTATTATTTCCCTCTTTACCTTCTGTTTGGATGATCTGTCTGAAGATGATAGTGGTGTATTAAAGTCTCCGACTGTGATGGACTTGCAGTTTATTTTTGTTTTGTTTTCCATTAGTTTTTGCTTTTTGAACTGTGGTGCACCTGTATTTGGTGCAGACATGTTATGATGGTCATATTATCATAGTTGAGTGTTCCCATGATGAGTAAGAAGTATCCTTTATTGGCCTTTTTAATAGATTTTGGTTTGAAGTCTATGTTGTCAGATATTAGTGTAGCAATTCCTGCTTGTTTTTTTAAAATTTCCATTAGCTTGGAAGATAATTTTCCATCTTTTCACCCTGAGGATGTTCCTGTCTTTAGAGATGAGGTGGTTTTCTTGGAGGCAGCAGATGGAATGATCTGCTTTTCTGATCCATCCTGGTAACCTATGTCTTTTTAAAGGTGAGTTAACACCATTAATATTAAAAGTTATAACTGTGAGGCTTGACTCAATCCCTTTCATAGTATAGGATTTATGAGAGTCAATGCCTCTCTTGTTATTTTTGTCTCCTCGAGGCTTAATTATTGTGTCCATCTTCTGGATGGCTCTTAGGGTTGGTTGCTTGGCTCTTCTGTGCAGAATGTTTCACGGGGAATTCTTTGTAGGTTTGGTTTAGTGTCCATATAATTGTAGAGCTGGCTTTTATCTTGAAATATTTTCCTTTCTCCATCTATTATGAGGGATACTTTCACAGGGTACAATAGTTTGGGTTGTAAGAGAAATTGATTTAGGCTTTGAAGTATGCCATTCAAAGCCCTTCTCACTTTCATGGTTTCCATGAAGAAGTTTGGTGTAACCCTGATGGATAAGTCTCTGTATGTAATTCATTGTTTTGCTCTTGCTACTTTTAGAACTCTCTCCTTGCTTTCAATGTTTAGGGTCTTTACTACAATATTTCTTGGGGGCTTTCTTCTTTGGTCCTGCCTGTTTGGTGCTCTGTATGCTTCTTGTATTTGGATGGGATTCTCTTTTGCTAGAATGGGGAAATTTTCCTCAATAATTTTATTGAATAGGTTTTCTATGCCTTTGGCCTGGATTACTTCCCCCTCTGGTATCCCCATGAACCATAGTTCCCTCATATATTGTTTACAACCATTTTGAACTTATCCAAGTTTCTGTTATCCTGATCTCTTTTTTTTATGCTTTGTCTTCCATGTCTGAGGTTCTATTTTCCAGGTTATTTACTCTGGTAGTGAGAGATTCTAGAGATGTTATAAATATCTTCATTTGATTTTGGTTTTCCAATAGATCTTTTTTCATGGTCTCCATATCTTGGTTGATTTTTATTTTCATTTCAAAGGTTGTCTCACTTAATGCTTCCTGGCACTCATTCTTGTATTTGATTATGTCTTCATTTAATTTAGACAGCTGATTCTTGAGCTCTTCTGATTGGTGGTTTGCCTTTATCTCATTTACTGTTCTAGCAAAGTCCATCTGTTTTTCCTTCATTGTATTGAGCCTGGTGGCAAAGCTTGTGAGTTTATTCTGCACATTTCCACTTACATTATCAATATTTGCTTCCAATTAATAATCTGGATATAGACTCCTTGCAGAGATATCCTGAACATGTTGTCAACTCCTCCTGGGATTGAATCTGTGTTCTTTCTTTGATGTTGTCATAGGGGACTTCCAAAGTGGTCTAGGCAACCTTGGTGTGGGGCACTCTGCTTGTGTGTTCTTTTTGCATTGTAACCTGTCCATGTTCAGATGAGAGATTGGCTTTCTACAGGCCCTCAGCAGAAGCTGGGACCTCACACAAGTTTGCAGAGAGGACTGTTGAGGTTTTGGCACATGCTCTGTTCCTCTGGTGTCAGGCAGTGTGCAGGGTTTTCAAATCTTCAGCAGCAGAAGCAGGCTGGGGACTGGTTTTTGTTTGGAATCCAGTATCAATGAACACGATCATGGGGCATCCGGGCTATTGGAGAACCAAGGCACAGCTCCCGCACCTGACCTTGCCTAGGGTCAGGGTGTCTGAGTGCATGAGGGTAGGTGAGAGATCAGGGCACAGGTCCCCAACCAGGTCTCACCTGGGGTCAACAGATTAATGGGTAGAACCATGGTTGAGCAGGCTGGTCTGGAGCAAAGCAGCAGTGGGCTTGTTTACCTGGCCTGGAATCTGGTGTAAGTGAGTGGGATTGTGCAGCACCCAGGCTGGTGGGGAGCCAAGGCACAGCTCCCTCACCTGGCCTTGTCTAGGGTCAGCCAGTCTGAGTGTACAAGGGTAGATAGGAGGTCAGAGCCCCTCAATGCTACGTTTTGATATCAGGCTACAATTGGGCTTTTTCTTATGAAGTCTTCATATCATATATTATTCAATAATTAGAGTTTATCCTTTCATTCCAAAATAATAATTATCACTACATAAAGAAGCTTATAGAGATATGGCTAAGTTCAAAATGAGTTTTATGTATAGGTTTTTATTTTATGGACCCTCAACTATGAATTGCATTTAATAATCATAAAAGTGAATCCATTAAATTTTCTAAATCAAGTGTTTTAAGATATTTTATTTTTTACCCACCATCCACATAATTCCTCTTTTTCTGAGAATACATTAGGGATGGATATACATTAGGACTGAAACCTGAACTTTTTTTTAGTGATGCGTTCTTGACATGAACCATGGATATTACCATCTCATGCTCTTTTTATACATTATGGTTATTTCTATGTTCATTTTGAGTAAAAAAATATGTAGGTAACCACTATTACTGGTCATCAACATGTGAAAGGAAGTATGAAAGGAGATTTCTGGGAAGGAGAGTCAAATGTGATTTACTTCCATCCTTCCATGTACATAGTACTGGTAGACAAACAGGAAGACAGGGTCAAGGCAACCACCTTGGAATCAAAAGAGAAAGACCAAGAGAATTCTAGAAGCTCAGAAACAAATCTCTACATCAAGGGAGATTGTTCCAGTGGCAAAGTTCCCATCATCAAGAAGATGTGCAGTTCTTTGCAGTTCGAAGATAATGAAAATAACTTGTAAACCTACAAAAAATTAGGAATGAGCTGAATGAAACTAGATTATAATAAATTAGAAAAACACACAACATGCAAATGTAACAAATAGTTGGCAGTCCAAAGAAAGGTCAAGCAAAAGCCATGTGTCAGGGAAGAAAGCAAACAAACCATGACCATAGCTCAAGAATGGAGAGTTGCCATAGGCCAGGACCTTTGCGAAACTCCATTAGAGACTGATCACAAAACACGGTTGTCTACACATTTGAGAAAAAATTATGCACACAAAAGTAAAGGGAAAATAGTAAAACTAAAGCCTAGGATGAGAGCTCAGTCAATAAAATGCTTGCTACTAAAGGATGAAGACCTGAGTTCAATCCCCCGAACCCATGCAAAATGCTGAGTGCAGTGACATTAATTTATCATCCAATTTCTGAGGTCTAAACAGGTGGATCCCTGAGACTTGCTGGCTAGTCAGTTTATGCCTAGTTGGCAAGCTCCAGGACTTGCTTCAGAAGAAAGAAAGAAAAGAAGGAAGGAAGGAAGGAAGGAAGGAAGGAAGGAAGGAAGGAAGGAAGGAAGGAAGAAAGAAAGAAAGAAAGAAAGAAAGAAAGAAAGAAAGAAAGAAAGAAAGAAAGAAAGAAAGAAAGAAAGAAAGAAAGAAAGAAAGAAAGAAAGAAAGAAAAGAAAGAAAACATTGGTCTTAAGAGTCTCTGGATTTCTTCTTTGGATTGTGTTGTGTATCCTCAGTGTCTGTCTCTATTGTCCTTTCACATGTTATCTACTTCCTGTGGCGGTAGGTCTTTTAAAAGCTCCAGTAAAGCAGACTTAAACCTCACACACCATAACTCAAGGATCAGAGTGGAAGAGGAGTCATAAAGATTGCAAAAGCCATGTTAGGGGAGAAAACCTCTTGTATAATCCATAACCACCTAACTCATGGACTGGTCCAGCAAGCCCACTTAGGAGTGCCCCTACCAGGGTGGTTATAGGGAGGAGGGAAATGGGGATTCAATCATAAGACTTGCCCATACAATGTATCTAATTATTGACAATAAATATGAAAATATAATAAGAATTTTAAAAATTCAAAAAATAAAAATAAATTGAAAATGGTAGATTACACCTGAGAAAAGGCACCTGAAGAGATCCTCTAGCTGCAAGAACCATGCATATGTACATACAGCTGCAAAAACATGCACATGAAAGAATGCACATAAACACACAAACAAAAACTTATATTCAGGATAATGATTATAATGGGGCAAATTTGCACATAAAATAGGAACTATATCAGATGGGATAACTGTCATTTCAATTTTTTAAGTAAAGGACAAAGCATATCAAGATAATCATGAAGAGAAAAAAATTGATATTTGCTGGGAATTATTCTGAAATAATAATTATACATGTATAAATATAGTGCTAGTGTTCAATATCAAACTAGACATAAATGGCTAAGATGAAAGGTCAACTGGAAAACATTTTTAGGGCACAGCACTGAGTGCTAAGGAGAAATAAAAAATGTAAAATGAGGTGTTAATATTTTAAAGTAGAGCTAACCGTTGCATGGATAAGCAAAAGTCATAACACTATTCACCATAGAAAGGATGAAATCCTATTATTGAAGAAACAATGTGAATGGAACTGAAATTATTTGAAAACCAAAGAAACATAATCATATTAAGTTGTTATTCCGTATAAAATGAATCTCACAATAATTTTGAGGAATAAATTACATATAAATAAAATAAAAAATGGTGGCAAAAGAAAGAAAATGACTCAAAAATAGAGACATATAAACACATATAAATTATAAGATAAAATATATTTTAAGTTGTTGGAAAGACATCAATAGTTATAAAATTTAGAATGAAAATCTGGATGAATATGTTCTGAACCCATAAAAATGGTTATATGTAGAGGAGGATTTGAGATTAAACTCTGAGATATCCTTAGGAATATTGACTAACTTAAAATTTGTTGCAATGCTTTAGTTATTAAAGGGAGATGGATTCATGAATTCTAATGAAAAATGAGAGCAGTAAGCAGCCGCTAGCTGTTGCAAATGAACTCCAGATGCATGCACCCCTTTGTGCATCTGGCTTTATGTGGGTACTGGGGAATAGAAGCTGGGTCATTAAGCTTTGCAATCAAGTGCCTTAACTGCTGAGCCATCTCTCCAGCCCTGTACCATTTCTAACAGCAAATTTCCATCTTATGAATGGGCACATTTTCATGATTCTCTTGTATCTCTAATTCCACAGTTTATTTGTTCATGCTTGCTATACTTACTCCAGATGTTTCTCTTCACTTCCACCATCTCTTGTTTCCACCATTTCAGTTTAAACACCTGTTACCAGGAACCCTGAATGATCAGTTTCACTTCTGAACTACTGTCTTACCAGATGTCCTCACAACATTTGCTATAAACAATAGTGACCCACACTTTGGCATACAGCCTCTCCTCTAAATCAGACTAGCTCCTTCCCTGGGTCTTGCAATCAGGCATCTACTATTCACATCAAACCTATGATGGTTGAACCCAACTTCTTCATTTCTGTACATCATAAATCTAATCTTTCCTTGGTTTCAACTGTCTACAAAGTGACAACTCATCTCTTTCTTCTGCCTGGAAGAAGTCCTTATGATTTGGGTGACTGTGCCCTCTCACACTGTGCCCTGAGGAAAACTTCCAGGACTTGAGAGGCAGCCCAGCCATGTCCCTGCCATCACTCACATGAAAAGCTTCAGGGCTGCAACATGCCTCTTGGTTCCAATTCCTGTGTCCTTCATCCCCATATTCCATGCAGCATAAAGCCAATTTTAATAGAAAAAGATTCTGTCACCCCATCCTTTGCTAAAATACTTTAATGGCTATTAATCTCCAAGTCCACAAAATTTCACTCTTTAAGATCATGTTATGAGGCCTGTTCATCACTCCCCATCACTGCCCTCCAGCCACACCTCAAAGTGAGTTCCCCCATAGTAATACCAAATCACCTTGGGATGCTTCCCCTTCAGGAATTCTCATCTCTGGTTCCTTTGTTCTCTTTGGCCTCTTCTTCTGTTATTCCATCTCAAAGGAATGAGTTCTCATGGATCTAAACTGAACACCACACCCAGTATTCCTTACTTGTATTTTCAGTGTCTATGTTAATGTATACAGAAGTGCATTGTTTCATGGCGAGGACACTCCTGAAAATGTGTGTTAGGAAATTTTTTAGTTGCGCAAGTACCACTGAGTAGGCTGACAGATGAAATGGCCTAGGTCAGTCACTTGATCAGGCCTTTTGATGTGATCAAATGACACAGTTAAATGTGAGGTGATTGAGCCTGCTGATAATACAACACAGCACACTTTCATGGGAAACTTCCTTTTATAAGTCTAACTAATGATAAAAGTGTAGTGTGATAAACAAGTAAACCAGCAACAGAGTTGGTTATCATCATTCTGTTGTCCTAAACTCCATGTGTTCCACTGTTAGAGGACAGCAGCCCACTAGTGTTATTCATCAATGCAAGCTTGCAATCAATGCACAGAACTAAGATGCTCTGATGCCTGGCATCCCTAGGAGGCTGGAAGTTTTTAGCTACATTAAATATTGTGGTCCACTGTTACTGCCTGCGATTTAATTATATGGCATATGACTGTATATTATTGTCTTTATTTCATCCTTTAAATATGTGGTGTTTACTTTACAGGTGAAGAAGTGGGTTTTGAAATGAAATAGGGATTATTGGGTCTGAGGATGAAGTCCAATAAATGACTTTTCATTAGACTATGATGTTTGAGAGTGAAGGCAAAGAAATCTAACTTGTAAACCTTAGTTATTATGTGAGGTAAGAAATGCAAAGTTTGAAGTCTGTTTAACAGCTGGTGCCAGAATTGGCTGGAGCTTGGTGTCACCATTTTAAATGACTGCAGGTGTGACTTAAAGGAACTGGAGAAGGCAGGACAGAGTGGAGGTCACCCTTTGGATTCTACAAGCTATTAAGGTAATTGAGAAGCCGAGTCAAGGAAGATGTGGTTTACTGAACCAGAAACCCAAAGGGAAAACGTAAAGCCTTTGAAAGTGGACGAGGGTAAGTGTTCCTTTGTCTTGTTGGGAGAAAAGGCAGAGAATACCCAGCTGGACACAATTATCTCTGCAAAGGGGTCCCAGGGCCAGAAGCAAGAAAGAGGGATAGGTCAGAACTGACCTCCGTGCCAACTCTGACACAGACCAGTGAGGACAATCAATGTGTTGTCAATTTGCATATTTCCAGAAGTGGAGGAAGTGGTCAGCCACACCAATGTTAATTGAACCATATGTTGAAAGTGTCCTTCAAAATAAAATATGGATCTCATTTTAAGGACTGAGGCCACATACTCTAAGAAGCCCTCGGCCACCATCAAGTCACCCCGTGCTTCTGCCAATGTCTAATCCCAGACGCCCCCTCTGCCCTTCGCATCAGCCACTCACATCTCCCACCAGTCATCACCAGAGAAGACCCCTCTTCTCGGTCCACCAACCATCACACTTCCATTCATATTTACCCTACTTTCTTTCCAGCCCTATTTGTGAGTGCCTTCTTTTCGGGGAAAGAAAAATGTTATACTATATGACATATAAAATACATTAAAATTGTTTGTTCAAATGATTGTTAATGAATGATTGAAATAGGTTTTTATTTTATTTATTTGCATGTGCTTACATGTGTGCATGTGTGTAGATGGGGATGGGGAGGCTGTAAATGATTGCTCCATTGGCTTTCAGAGGGTGGCTGGTTTATTGAACCTGGGCCAATAGGCTTTGCAAACAGATGCTTTTAACCACTTAGCCATCTCCCCAACCCCTGGCGTTTTAATTCTCCCTTTTAAAAATCAAATACTTGGCTCTCCAGATGCACAAAGTGGAGCACGTGTCTGGCATTTGTTTGCAGTGGCAGGAGGGCCTAAAATGCCCATACTCACTCTCATTCACTCTATATGTGTTTGTCTTCCTCTCTGTCTTTTTCTTTCTCAAATAAATAAAAAAATTGCCTTTGACCATGTGAATGAGACCTAGACTTGATATATTTGATCTAGTCAGTACCAATATGGTCAAGTGCTTGCTGAGACATATGCCTACCACAAGGTTTGTACTATGCACATGGTTTGGGTATTTTTAGTTCATTTTCTCATGATTGGAGAACAAGTGTGTCCAGAAACATATAGAATGCAAGAGGAAAAGGGTGTCTCCCCTGTGTTTAAGAAATTATAACAGACAGTTGTCACAAAAAATGCTGAACACACCGCTATATGGAAGATATCAGCAAGTAAAGAAGTGGGAATCTGTGCAACAGTGGCACTAAACCGAGGAGGGTAATCAATGGCTTACTGATTGGCTAAGTGATCCACTTGGTGACAAGGAACCCTTAACTGGAACTGGGATCCATGGCAAAATCTGTAGGGACCAAGAATTTGGGCTTTTACAGGAGGTTCCCACTAACAGAGAGCTACAGAGAGGCTACACCCATTAGGAGCTAGCCAAAATAGAAATGTTGTCTCATTTAATTTATATTCATCTCACTCTCCAATGCAGATTCTATTTGTATTTTTCAGAAGGCATTGAGAGAGCTGGGGACAACCCAATTCCACCAACAAGACAGCATTGGATGATGGCTGACATCCTGGCAGGAGACAAACCACATCTAACCTTCACACAGGGCCCAAATGAAACCTATGAGATGAGACAAACAGAAGAACAATCACCACAGCAAGTCTGATAAGCCATGAAAGGTCAATGGAGACAGACACCAACAGTACCCAACACAACCCAGGGCAAAGATCCAGCGACTTAAGATCTCAATAACAAAGCAGACTCAAAACTCAAACACCATGATTCAGGGAACAGAGCTCAACTGGAGACAGAAAGAATGTAAGAGCCATGGTGGGGGAGAATATCCAGAGATATCACCCCCTCAGCAACAACACACAAAGGGGGAAGAAAAAAAGAAAAACTGACTACCTTGCATGCAGTTCACAACCCCCTATTCTATGGACAGATCCAGTACATACATGGAGGGAGGACCAGTGTGTAGCGGACAGAGAAGGGAAATGGGGACACCTTAACAAGATTTGCTCATACAGTGTACATACTGATTCATTATAAAGATATTTTTTAAAAAGAAATTTTGTAATTTGTTAGATAAAATTGAATTTATTAGTCCAAAAGAAATTTCATATGTCATTTAGGTAGTCATTTCCCCCACAGGCATACCATTTTTATTACCACCATCAATACCTGGAGGTGTCAGCTCAGTGTTCTTTCAACTTTCTCCTCTTTAAGGCTTTTGAGAAGTTTTTTATTTGTCATAAAGAAGGCTAGGCAATTTCTCCAAACAACCTCACCAAACTTGTTATCATTATTACTTATTTATTTCACAATAGTCCTCTCAAGAGATGATGCCTCTTGGTTTTGAGGTGCATTTCCTGATGATCAGTGACACTGGTTCCCTCTTTATAAACTTGTCAGCATGTCTTCTTTGGAGAAATATCTATTCTAATATGTGCCTATTTTTAATTATTTTATTTTACCTTGTAGAAGTGTCTTAATTAATTTACAACACAGAAGATTGATTTAAAATAATATTATTTAATATTTTTATTTATTTGCAAGGAGAGGAAGAGAATAGATGTGCTAGGCCCTCTAGCTGCTGCAAATGAATTCCAGATGCATGCACCACTTTGTCCATTTGGCTTTAAGTGGGAACTGGGGAATTGAACTCAGGTCATTGGGCTTTGCAGGCAATTGCCTTAAATGCTGAACCATCCCTCCAGCTAAAAAAATAATCATTTTAATCAGAGTTCTGAATCTAAGGTGTCCCATCACCTTCCACTTAGACATTAATTTTACAGAAAGCTGCTGTAAGTCCCAAAAACCTGCAGCTGTTGGTTTCAAACCTGACAGGATTACAAGAAGCAGGGAGAACATATTTGACATCACTAATGCCTGTTGATTTATAGTAAATGGGGCTCAGTGGAGGAAGGAAGTCAGGACACTAACTTCATCAACTTTGTTTTGATGCTGTTTGCTGGTGATCAAAGAGGACCAAAGGCAGAATGAAATAGTTACTAAGGGATTTTCTGCTACCAATGTTGTATGCTTCTCATATCCTAAGTGTTTATTTTCATCATCCATTACATAATTTATTTATATAAAAAATCACTCACTGATTAAGGAAAAATTGGTATACGTGCCTACATTACAGCTAGAATATTTCTGCCACCTTCAAGGAAGTAAATAACAGAATTTAAAAACTTGCTGAATTACAAAGCTATTACGATGCAGAACTCTGAAACTTGGAAGGGTTTGCGTGTTTTTATTACATTATTCAAACTTACATGATAAGAATATTTCTTTTCATGCCCATATAAGCACAGAGCAATATTTCAGAATTTTAATAGGATTTTAAAGCCACTTCGAATAATGTGATGTAAGATGTTTTCTTAATGATTGGAGTGAGTTCCTGAATTCATTATATTTACATAATCATTTTTATGAACTTGACACTATGAAAATGTGGCATATTGCTCCCATCAGGTTATATATACTCTTACATCCCCTCTCATGCACCCATTCCTCTTAGGGTCATCCTCAGTGGGAATGTTGGTATTCACTATGGGCTCATCATGTAAAGTGATTTCCATCTCCTAAAAAGGAGACTTTACATCTTCTCCTTCCTTTGCATAATAATATTATCAGAAATAAATGTATGTAAAATGATGCACAATGTGTGTGAACCTACTTATAAAGCACATGTAATATACATGCATATTCATGTTTAATTATTTGTCAGGCACCTATCTTCATGTTTTTATATGTCCTCAAATTATTTTTCAATTTCACTCAAGAAAATCAATAAAAAGAAAGTCAAAACCAAATTATATGGGCTAAAGAAAATTAGCCTTCATTTACAAATAAGAGAAGGTCCATAGAGGAACAGGTTTAAGAAAAAAAAAACACTCCATTTATTTCTAAAATTTGTTTCAAAAAATCCTTACTCTTGAGGTACTGATATTAAAAGAAGAGTTTGAGAATTAAAACAAAATATCTTACTATGTATTTTATAGTCTGTGTTTATTCAGCAACTTTTAATCTCATATTTTAAAGGCCAACATTTTTTAATCTCATAGCTTAATACTATTTGAGAATTACACTTTTTAAACTTCACTTAAATGCTTTTTCTGGAAAATAAATACAGCTTTTCCACAACTGAAATATAAATCTTCTTTTAATTCGCTTGGAAAGCATATTTTATTATAATTTAAAACCAAATAAAGTATAAAATGAGATCCTATAATCTTTTAATCATGACTAGGCAATTTCTAAAATTCAAAACCATATAAAAGAGAAAAATGATTATGACTAGATATATTTTGACTAGGTTGAACAATATGTGTATTGATTTTATTTAAAGAAATTTAAATATACAATAGCTATGAATATGCATATATTAATTGAGTATAAACCACTAAGCTTTTTTATATAATAGCACCAGTATATACAAGTACAAGAAATAGAACTGAGAGTTTTGCACATTTTTGATTAGCCACGTCTTACAGCAAAAGGACATTTTTAACTCTATAATTAATAATAGAGTTATACCACTTTGAAAAATCTGAAATCCTTTCATGTAATACATTAAAGAGCACCCAGTTGCCCAACAAAGAGGTAAGGGTTTTTCTTCAAGAGAACTAATGGTTTCCTCACAAGAAATCAGCCATTATGTCAGAGATACTTTCTCAATAATGTTTCAACTTTTTAGAAGCAATTCCTACAAATTTTGTTGGTTAACTGGAGTTTCACCTTATTATTGAAGGAATTTAGGGTAGGTTATGAGATGTCAGTTCATCTCAGTTCCACAAATTAGCTTGTTATCCAGATAGTCATTAATAGACATTTTTATCATCCTCAAAATGTGACCATAGGCTTAACAAATGCTTTTCTTCCAAAAGCAAACAGAAACTATACCAAGAGAAAAGAGACAGAGGGGAAGATACAATGGCTTGACTTGTCAACATTTGACCTTTCTCAGAAAAAAAAAGATAGTTAAAAATAAACTCCTTACATGTCCAAAACAAAATCACAAGATATTTTACAAAGTTGAATGTTTCTTATTTTCTTAGCACAAGAAAGATATTCAATCCATTTTTGTGACCTACTCAGTTTAGTGAAAGTAGAAAGAGGACTATTTAGGAAGAAGGGGCTAAACAGGAGGGTGAGTGTGGCAGGAAAAGATATATACATTTGAAATTACCATGCCTATCTTTTTTTACGTTTTATTGGAATTTTTAGATGGTTTAAGGCCCTCAAATTTAAGTGATAAGTGCTCTTACCTGTTGAGCAATCTCCCCAGCAGCCTATTTTTTTTTAAATACTGGCCACAGGGACATATTTTGGCCAAGAACAAGTAGCAAAAATACAAATAGTTTCTGGCACTTAGCAAGGCAGATTACCCCTCAAGCTCAGCAAATAGTACAACATAGACTCATGCCTGTACCCTGCCCAGACCTCCTGTAGCACTGCAAACTAGGCATCCATTACCCAAGTAAGCCCTTTTGCTGCTATTAACAAGTCCAGTTGTCCTGAGCACTAATGGCTGCATGACCATTCTGGCCCTCAGTAAGACAGACTAGCCCTCAGGTTCCCCAGTGAGCAGTGTGCCATAGGCTCACCACATCCTACTCAAACCAGTGAATAGAACAATACCATGTGTTCTCTCTGAGCATGGCAGACCAGGCCACTCAACACTGGTCCCAGTAAGGTTGCTTATGTTGCATTCTCAGCAAGACAAATGGTGTATCTCCAGATAGGCAGACACCAAACCAAATCAGTTAACACAGGAAGCTGTGGCAAGATATCTCGTATATGTCTAGTCGCATAGTGAAAGTCTCCAATAATGACTACTTAGAGGAAACTCCAACTTTAATTTTTGTAACATATAAAATGCAATGACAGTAAGCATATTCAACAAACTTAATGAGGTCAAGAAACAAACAGCTGAATAAATTGATAGAGAATCAATAAAAAAGGCTCCATAGACACAAGGAAGAACTCAAACAGAGCATGATAGAATGAAGGAATTAATTCCAAGAGACAATGAGAATGCCAAACCAAGAAATGTAAATGAGGGCTGGAGAGATGGCTAAGTGGTTAAGGCACGTGCCTGCAAAGCTTATTGACCTGTGTTTAATTCCCCAGTTCCCACATAAAGCCAGCTACACAAAGTGGCACATGCATCTGGAGTTCGTTTGCAACTCTAGCATGCTCATTGTCTATTTGTGTCTTATTCTGCTTGAAAACATTTTTAAAAAGAAATTTAAATGGAATTCTATAACATGATGAAGAGGCTAAAAAATATAATGAAAATCAAAAATGAAATAGCTCAGTTAAAAGGTTCCCAAGAAAGCCACATAGATCATGGGAAAGACAAATTATGAGGAGTTGAAGAGAGATCAGACAGACAGAAACAGAGAGAGAGAAAGAAGACAGGCAGACATTTAAGCAAACTTCAGAAGGGAAGTGCAAGAAGTGGCTTAACCCCTACTATGTCCTCTTGGTCAAGGAGGCCCGAGAGGCCCCTAAAACAATGCAGGCCATTGCCAAAGCACTTGGTTATTCACTGGAACTAAATAATAAGACCCTATTGCCAAAGACACCACAGGCTTCTGTTTAGAACGAGAGAATCATGCTGGAACAGATGGAAGTCAGCTCCCTGCCAGGTAGCTCTCGTAATGCTGGGAAGAGTGATACAAGCTGCTGGGGAATAAAAGTCACAGAAAGTCTTACCAAGCAGTGCATCCTGAAGCTAAAAACATAAATCAGCCAATCAGGCAAGATGTACCCTCTGGTACTTTAGTGGCTCATAGGTTATGCGGATGATCAACTGCACTGTGATTGGATATAAAGCCACCTCAATGGGAAAAATTCAAACCTGGCACTGAGAACCAAGTCAGAAGCTGTTACGGTCAACTTACTCTGTTGTTGCGCAGAAAGAACCCAAGCAAAAGTGGCTTGTGGAGGAATGAGTTTATTTGGCTTACAGACTTGAGGGGAGACCCCATCATGGCATGGAAAATGATGGTATTAGCAGAGAGGTGAACATCACCTTTACCCCAGCAATGCAAACAATGGCATGAAGGTGTGCCAAACACTGGCAAGGGGAAGCTAGCTTATAACCCCCAATAAACCCGCCCCAACAACACAGCTCCAGCTATGTTCTAATACCTGAACTGCCATCTGCTGGGGATCAATCACTCAGAACACATTCATTTGTTTGTGGGGGACACATGGATCAAATCATGACAGTCCACCCCTGGCCCCACAAACCATTAAAATAATTATACATGATAAAAATACAATGTGTTTAGCTCAACTCCTAAGTCCCCACAGTTGCTCTTTCAACTGAGTCATACTGCCAAAAAAAATAATAATAATGGCACAGAACATTCACACTTCAAAAGATAACATGAGGCATGGCAAAAACAGACTGAACCAATACGAGATTTAAAATAAGCAGGGAAACCTAAATCTCTAACTCCAAGTTCAATAATTCTAATGAGTATCAAGTATATTGGAGATCTGAATCTGCCCCTTTAGCGTCCGGGAAAACTACATCCAGTGCTGGTAGCTCGCTTTGGCACCCATCCATAGTTCTATCATTCATTGGGTCGCCACTGCAACCCACAATTCAACCTCTTGGCTCCATCAGCCTCCTTGCAGGCAATCCAACACACCTGCTTCACATTGCCACTGGCCATTTTTCAAAAACAAAACTATTGCAAATCCAATGACTCTCTCTCTTCCTGCATTTGTTCTACTCCATCAAACCAGGTGGGCTACCAATTTATTAATCCAGGGGGAAGAAATAGTTCAGGCCCCTTACTTCAAAGAGTCCATATTCTTTCTGCTGTTCCAATGCAGATCCCCTGGCCCAATATCAATGGCGGTATCTCTCAAACAATTGCAGGTAAATAGGCAGCAGTTTCAGCCCAAAGATCTCTTTTCTTTCTGTGCCATCTCCATCTGCTCACAAAAGTCCTTCTTTACGTAAAGCCAACTGCCTAGTATAAAACAAGTCTTCTCCATCTCAGATCTCATCTGTCAGGACACAGGAAACATTACAAAGGAAGCTGCAGATTAAATATGGGGCTGCTCTCACTGCTAGCCTGAGAGCCTCCTCCAGGTAGATTATTGTAGACACTGAAGAGACAAAACTCACCAAAGCAGAATATCGGAGGCTGCTCAGAACTCAACACAAAGGGAGACTTGTTTTCACAGTCTGCCACACACCATTGGGATGAATTTTCAAACCAGGCACAATTTGCAGGAGGAAAGTATTTTATTGAAACTATAGATTGAGGGGAAGGTCCGAGCAGAGAGAGAAACCCATCACCACACACAGAACAGGAAACGGGCAAGAGGGCAAGGAGAGAATTCTTTCACCTTTATGTAGCCCTAGGGTGGGGTCTTGCAATTCTATCCCAGATTTAGTGGCTTCCTGAGTCTCTGGAATTTCCTTCCTGCACTGCCCAAACAGGAAAGGATGTTTACTTCTAGCTCCTTTGAGATTCTTTACGTCCTGCCCCCTACTGAGAGGCTGCCTTCCTATGAACATCCTCAGAGACCCACCCAATATTACTTGAAAGGTCAAGTTGACAACAAAACTTAACCATCACACTTGCAATACACTCTCCAAAGCACAGTTGGGACACTGGGGATAATTGGGCTGGAAGGTGTACTCTGAGGCATTGTTCCTTCCTGCTCCCTGCAGAGACTGACTGGTATATTCAGAACACCACAGTGATTATGGATAACCAAACTGAGAGGGGCCCTAGGTGGAATGGGAAAGGGGTTGGGACATAGGACTGTAACTCAATACGAATGTGATCAAAATGAATTATATTCATATATTAAATTTCTTAATAAAAATTAATGGGTCATTCCCACCTGCTAAAAAGGGGAAACTCTTTAATCTTTTTCTTTCTTCACTTTTTTGTTTCTTATCTATACCTTCCAAATTTTCTGAGCATGGATTTCTTCTGCAATAAGGAAAAGAACCACAACTCTACTATGGTCATGACATAGCAAAAAAATTATAGCCTCTACTCCAAGTTTAAAAAATACAAATACCCAACACAACCCATGGCAAAGATCCAGAGATGCTTAATATCTCAACTATAAAGCAGACTTAAAACTCACCCACTATGAATCAGGGAACTGAGCAGAATATGGGCAGAAAGATTGTAAGAGCCATGGTGGGGGAGAATATTCAGAAACATTACCCCCCCTTAGCAACAATACACAAAGATGGGAGAAAGAAAAAACATAATAACTGGTTGCTTCTGGTGTAGTTCATATCCCCCTAACCTATGGACAGATCCAGTATGCACACAGAGGAAGGACTCTAGTGAGTAGGGGACAGAGAGGAGGGAAACAAGGAATCATTCACAAGATTTGATAATACAATGTATATACTTATTCATAATAAAGATATAAAAATACTAATAATGTAAAAATCCTAAATGTGAACATTTTATCATAAGATAAAAATTCTATCCCAAATAATATGTTGTGTTAAATAGTTCCTGATCGATATGACCAAGTGTTTGACCAAACACAACTTAAGAAAGGAGGGGCTTATTTGACTTAGAGTTCAAGCTTATAGTCCTCCACGATATGAAAGATACTGGAAGGAGTTTGAGGTGGCTGAAGAAATGCAGTCCACAGTGAGGAAGCAGAAAGTTTTGAATGAGAGCTCAGCCAGCTCTCTCCTTTTTATATAGTCCACTAAACCAACCCAGGCACTGGTGCCAACCATAATTAAGGTGGATCTTCCCACCTCAATTAACTTACTCACCTAACCTCACAGGCATGCCCAGAAATGCCATACTTCCCTACGTAATTCTAGGACTTGTCAAGTTGACAATATGTACTGTGTCAGAAGTGTGAACAACCTGAAAAGTTTTGCAGTGAATATATATGCCAAAATTTCACTAGAAAGATAAAGAACTGATTGCTTAACTGTTAAAAATATTCAATAGGTGATAGTTCCAAACCTAATGCTGAATTTCAGCTTTTAAAAAATAATTTTACTCAGCTGAAAAGAAAAATGAAATATCGAAATTTAGAGAAAAATGGTCTGACTTGGAGCAGATCTTACTAAGCAAACTCTCAAAAGAACAGAGTCAAACATATCAAATTCTTCCTCATATGTGGTCCCTAACCAGGGTGACTATAAACTCTACACAGACCAGTTGGGAAAAGTGAGAGTTTGTGAAACAGGGGTAAGGGACGGGGTGGGGGAAGGGGATAGCTTAAGCAGGAAGCTATACCAAAATTAGTTCAAAGTCATAAAATCCTCATGTGCATACTATAACCTATTGAGCATGTAGTGAGCATCTTCTGGCAAGGGGGGCCGTGAATAGAAGGGGAGAGAGTCAAAAAATAAAATTTTAAAAAAGGGGGGGAGAGAGTCTAAGACTGTGAAAAATAGATCAGTCTGGCAACTCCTGGTGCCAGTCACTGGCTCCTTTCCTCACTGAGCTGTTGACCAAAGTGACCCATGAGGTTCCAATAACAAGACAGGATTCTGTCAAAGCTCTTGAATACCTTCCCCAGGCCTGAGGCAAGATCTTGTTGTTGAAGAAACCACACAAAGCCATCTATCAGCATCGGGAGACCCTGCGAGGTCCAGAATGTTAACGAGCCCCCAGATGGTAGTTAGTGCAGAGCTGGAAGACACTGCATAAGCTGCCAGGGAAAACTGGTCAATGACAGCTGGAGAAAACAAAGACCACTGACATGAAACACAGTCTGATGCCATGAGTAGACTGACAACACTTCCTACTGGGAAAGAACAGTGAACCAAGAAAGGAGCACTTGTGCAATGAAGGAGCCAAAGCCTGGGGGAGGCAATCAAAAGCTTTTAATTCGGCCAAGTAATCCACTTAGTGACAGGGAGCCCTTAACTGGAACTGGGGACTCTGGGCGAAATGCACAGGGAACCAGAATCTTGGACCCCCAAAGAGAAATAAACTATACAGTGATGAGTGATTTACAAAGACCTACTAACAATAGAATCTAGCCAAATCAGAAATGTGTATCTAAGTTAACCTGTACTGATCTCACTCTCCCATGGAGATTCTGTTTGTATTTTTCAGAATGCAGAGAGAGAATTATGGATCCTCCAACCCTACCAACGAACCGCAGGCCAATAGCTGACATCCGGGCAAGAGATGAGCCACACCAAATCTCCCATGAAGGATCCATATAGAACTCGGCCGAGAGTGGTGAGATAAGCAAGAGACCCACAACCATAGCCAGTCAGTCAACACAGAATAAGCCAGCCAGACAGCCATGATTTCAACACAACCTAAAGCAAAAGTACAGAAACCCCCTAAGGCTTCAACAATAAAGCAGCCTTAACACTTACCCACCATGACTCAGGGAACTGAGTGGAAGAGGGGGCAGAAAGATTGTAAGAGCCATCCATTGTGGAAGAGAATTCCCAGAGACATTGATCCCCTCAGTAACAACATACAAAGGGGGGTGGTGGAACTGGGTTGACTCCTAGGCTATCCATAACTCCCTACCCCAAGGACTGATCCAGACTAACCATAGAAAAGGATATCCAGCAGATTGGGGACAGGGAAGAGGGAAATTGGGGAAATGGGGATATCAACTCATTATTTGCTCATTTATGTATCTAATTTTGGATAATAAAAAAAAACTTTAAAAATTATTTTTATGTATTTTATGTATTTATTTGCCAGCAGACAGATATAGAGAGAAGAAAGACGGAGAGAATGCGCATGTCAGGGCCTTCAACCACTGCAAACATGTGCCACTTTTTGCATCTGGCTTTATGAGGGTACACAGGTCATTAGGCTTAGCAGGCAAGTGCCTTAACCACTGAGTGA
This sequence comes from Zapus hudsonius, assembly GCA_004024765.1. Classification (NCBI taxonomy): domain Eukaryota; kingdom Metazoa; phylum Chordata; class Mammalia; order Rodentia; family Dipodidae; genus Zapus; species Zapus hudsonius. The sequence goes on from PVHP010008759.1 coordinate 27,598, forward strand.
TCTCACCAGCCCCCCCCAGCTTTTTTTTAAAAAACTACTTCATATCTTTTATTCCTCACACTTCAAATCGTGGCCACCTCACTGGAAACTGTCTAGACTACAAACAAAGAAATGCTTCCTATGCTATTTTTTTCCAAATGTAACGCAAATCTAATATCAAAGACTGTACCAGGCCTGTATATGAAAGTGCTAAAACAGTTTAGTCATTTAAATTAGAGCACCATGTTTAATTAATGTGAGGATGGTTCAGAATTAGAGAGCCAAGATAAATAATTTAAAATTGTAAAAAACATATATATATATATCCTATGCTTCAAACTTGATATATGCCAAATATTACTTTTAAAAATTATCCATTTCTTTCCTAATTGAAAACAGATAAATTATTAAATTAATGACTGGCATTAATACTGATATTGAAAAAAATTCCCACAGATTTTTTAATTGAAACCAACCAAATTTTCATGCTTAATGCAAAATTTGAAGAGTATTTTCATTAAATCAAGAACATAACAAAATTTGTATGCATGGAGAGAAGCCCAAAAATGTTCTAAGGAGTTGCTGGAGTAGTACCTGTAACCAAAAGTTACATAAATTTCAGCAGAGGAAAAAAAAATAAAACCAAACCAGAGATTAAGAATTCAAAATGAAGTCAGGCATTCACATCATGCTGTTCTATGTATTTTCTATAGGCAGAGCTAGTGGTCATCCTGATGTGCCCAAATGTAGCCAGACAGAAAAAAAAAACAGTAAGGAGAAAGAAATGCATTATTCATGATCCTCCAAGTGCCCACAAACCCACAGCGCTGTTGCTGAGCCCTTTTCTAGAACATGAACTTCACCAGCAAAGTAAGATTATTCCTCAGCTCAGCAGCAAGACTAAAGAAGACTGCCGGTTGCCCTAGCTGGTCTACATTTCAGGTTCCATGTTCTGAACATGCTATCTGTGGTCATACCTTATTTTTGGCTATGAATATTGTAACAGGCATGGAAGCTTATGGCATGTGAACACAGAATTTTAAAATGAAATATAATCCAACTAAACAGTGCAAATCATATCCCCTATACAAAATAAATGAATAAATGAGTAAATACATAAATGCACTGTTTGGTCCAGGTCCTAGTGCATGGATCAGGCATTGCTGAACTTGGGGCCAGTGTTTCTTCCTGGGCCATCTCTGATCCCTCAGCCTCCCTATGGCTTGGTCATCTGTGAACTCAAGTTAAGGCTATTCCCCCAACTCCAATTGCAGAGTTCGAGTCCAGTTTTTCTCCCATGATGTCTCTTCCCTAGGCTCCCAGATCAGCCAATGCTGAAATAGGTGAGGCTTATCTCCTGCACCATCATTTCCCCCACGCTTTCCAGGAGTCAGCCATTGGAGAATTAGCTCTAGTGTCTCTCCCGCACTGTCTCTGTTCTCCAGGTTCCCTTGGGTTGAACTTGGGTGGGTTCAAGTGCTGGCTTTTTCTCCAGTATCCTCTCCATTTCCACAGCTACCACTGGTCAGCTCTTGGTGAGTTCAGGCATTGACAGATTGCCCACTTGTGAGTTCAGCTGTAGACTTTTACCCAGGACACTCTCCGTTCCTGCAGGCTGCCACCTATCAGTCATTGATGACTTCAGGTGCCTGTTTTTACCCTCTTCGCTCCTGCAAGGAGGAGGTCTATTGACCATTGGAGAGTTTGGGTGCCATCTGTTCTGCAGAGCCTCTTCTGTTCCTCTAGTCTATTGCTAATCAAACAGTAGTGAGTTCACGATCCAGCTTTTCTCTAGTGCCCACTCCATTACTCCTGAGCTGCCAACCATCTGATACCATGTAGGGGACTTCCTCATGTCAGGACACAGGTGCAATTGGACTGAGATCACCTCACCTATTCCATCCATGAACAGCACATCCAAGAAGCTAAGAATGAACTTCAATAGCAAAAATCATAGCAAAGACAAATGAATACACACACACACACACACACACACACACACCAAGAACCATTGTAAATAAAAACACAGATTTGCCAACTAAAACATGCCCCATGTACTGCCTCTTGATGGATAAGTCTCAACTCAAAATAAGAAACACTAAAAAAACAAGCATATATATATATATATATATATATATATATATATATATATATATATATATATATATATTCCCAAAAATACTATTACCATATTAGGCGATCTTCTTCAGCCCACTTAGAGGAAATGACCAAGAACTGAAAAGAATAACTACCAATATATACAAAGAACTTAAAGAATATATGGATAAGCAGATGAATAAAACTCCAAATAAATTCAGAGGATGCGATTAAATGCCTATGTGAGTTCTGAGAGAACACAAACAGCTAGATGAAAAGAACTCAAATCAGTATATGAAAATGGAAATCAATAAGGAGACACATATCTTAAAGAAAAAAATAAAAGTGGAAATGAAAAATATAATAATTCCAACGAAATATTCCATCAAACATCAAATATGCCAACAGAATGGATCAAGTGGAAGACAGAAAGAACATCAAGCCTTGAAGACAAGGTAGAGGAATTGGATCAATTTTACTAAACCAATGAGAAGTTACCAATAGGACCCCAGGACTCAGAAATAAGGCAAACAATCCATGGGAATCTACAAAACTAAAAAGGAATGTAACAACCAGCCCAGTCAAGAGGCAGCCTACAGAATGAGAAAAAAAAATGTTGCTAGTGATGCAGCTGACAGAGGAGTAATATCTAGAATATATAAAGAACCTAAAAATCTGAATAAAAATGCAAAAAACTCAATCAAAAAATAAGCTATGGAACTGAACAGAGAATTCTTTAAAAATAAAAATCGTAACTATTTTTAAATGTTCAACACATTTAGCCATAGAGAAATTCAACTTAAAACTACCTTGAGATTCCATCACATTCCTATCAAAGCTCAGGTCTTAAGGATCAAACCTTTCATGCTGGTATCCTAGCTTATTAAAGAAATCTTGGCTCTTGAGTGGTTCAGTGCATCAAGTGTTTGCCAAACAAGCGCCTGCATTTGGACCCCAGCATCCATGTAAAACTGCTGGGATGATAATTCAGGCCATCAATGCCATATTTGCACAGGCAGAGACAGGAGGATTCCCTGGCCCCTCTGTGTAGAGAGTCTGGCTAAATCTATGGGTTCTGGGCTGAGCAAGATACCCTGTCTCTAAAAAATAAGGTGTAAGACTAATTGAGGAAGATTCCAGACATTAACCTCTGGCCTCCACATATGTGCATACATGTGCACATGAATCCAAACATGCAAATTTACATACACACATACACACACTAAAACAAAAGAGAGGATTTGAAATATTTATATACAACGGAATGAGTTTCTAGGTAATTTAACAACATCTTATTTCTGTCACTATTTTTTGTCATATGACATCTGTTGAGCATTGTTCAGCAACTTTCTTGGTTTTCCAGCAACACTATGAGACAGGTATTACCAGGAACATTTTCTTCTTCTATAACCAAGAGGTTCAGGTGCAGCTTAGTCATGATCACACAACCAATTATCAAAAGCAACTTTCCAAACAAATTCTGTCTCACTTTACTATTTTATCCCACCCCCATTCCACAGAGGACCCTTCTCTTTCTAAGCAATACTTCCTCTTTTTTATTGTCTCATTCCTTCCATCTTCTATGTAAAAATATTGATGGGATAAGAACAGTGCAGGTGGTTCATGTCAGAGGACAGTATTCCAAAGTACTCTTTACCACCTGTGGCTCTTTCATTCTTTCCACACCCTCTTCCCCAATGTTCCCTGAGTCTTGGAGGGTGTGAAAGATATCTCGTTTTGTGTTGAGCTTTACACAGCCTCATTTTCTGCTTTGATGAGTTTTGAGTCCCCTCAAGTCTATTGCCATGTCCGTGGGGAAATTTCTCTATCTTGCACTCATATTCATTCTGCCACTTCCTTTATGCTGTTCTCCCAGCCCCCACATGTGTGATAGAGATGACTCATTCAGTACTAAGCACTGGAATTCTTCTTGTCATATTTATGAGTCTTGGGTCTCCTGGGTATTTTCCATCATCTGCAAAACAAGCTTCTCTAACCAAAAGTGAGCACAGAATTAATCAAAGGACATAAATGTGAAAATTTGCAAGACTTTTTTGATAGGCAAACTTAACCATTTAACCAAATAAAAATAGCAGCTTCTTTTCAGGGTCTTTGACCTTCCAAACCGTAGACTTTTTAATTGGTTCTCAGTACCAAGCATGAATTGCCTCCCACTGAGCAGAACTTCATATTCAATTAGCGAGCAGTTAAGTACCTCCATAACTTATGTGCCACTATTGCACCTGTAGGAGTATCTTCTATGGCTGGAGTTTCTGTAGCTTTCAGATTCCCCTGTTGAAGACTATTGGTGACGTTTATCCCCTAGCAGCTCACACAGTGCTTTACAGCACTATGAGGGCTAGACAGCAGGGAGATGAGATATTGTTCCAGCTTGACTTCTCAATGCCCTGGGACTGCAGCATGTGGTGTCTTTAGCATTAAGGTCTTACCATCTAGTTTTAGTCTGTAACCAAGTGCTTTGGCAATAGACTTCATTGTTTGGGAGACCTCATGGGGAATCCCTGACTAAATAGTCACTGGGTTGGTTGGGGTTGGGTTCAGGGATGACCCATCTCTGGCACTGCAATTTACCTTCAATAGCCCATGGCTTCCAGGTAAAGCTTTCTTGATCTTACCATGGTTGCTTGGCCCAAACTGTATTTTTTTCTAAATGTTTAATTCTTTAAATTTACCTATGAATTTTCTTGATTATTCACTCAACTTTCCTTCCTAAAATAAGAATCTTAGTCTACCTTATAAAACACTTATATAGAAGTATAAATGGATGTCCCCCAATAGATTCAGTAGAAGTTTTATTAAAGCTTGTAATTTATCCCCAGGCTCTAGGTTGAAGAAGTTATCACCTTGGCCTGGCTGGATCCTAGACTCCAGCCTTGAGGTGTTTCTGGGGGTAGAAAGAGCAATCTGAGCTCCCTGGAGCTCCCTACGATTTGCTGATGTGTGTAGGGGTGGGGTGGAGTATGTGTTGCTGGTGATAAATTTCTTCTTTCTCTGGGAAAGGTGCCAGCCTTTTTTTTTGCCATTATAGGACTTCCACTGGATCTGTCACTTTAATAAATACTTTCCTCCAGAGTCTGGTTTGCTGGAATGGATCTCAGGAGTGTGAGCTGACTATGACAACAAGTTTATCCTGATACCCTTGCTATCTTCTCAACACTGGTGTGAGGTTCTTTAAGAGGGTCACTATCTAGAAGATGACACGTTAGGCATAAGGCAGAGAAGTGGACTTCTCCCCTCGTAAAACAGAGCTACTGTGATAGCCTAGTTCTGTTTATATTCCTTTCTTTGCTTTTCCTTTCTTTCAGAGAGTGTATATATATATATATATATATATATATATATATATATATATATATATATACTATTGTGTAGTATGTTATATGTGGTGTATGCATATGTGTGTGCAGGCGCACACTCTTCGTTCCTGCTTGTGGTCATGAGTGGAGAATGTCAGACATCCTCTAACCACCCATCTTTGTATTTCCTTGAGACAGGGCTCTCTCCCTGAGCTGATATTAATTAGCAAGACCAAGCAATTCTCCAGTCTCTATCAACCTGTCGAGTGGGGTTATAGACGTGTGCTTCAACACCCAGATTTTTATGTGGGTTCCCAGGATTCAAACCTGATGGTGAGTCACTGGCCCGAGAGAGCTCCATGCTCATATGACAAGTACTCTTAATGGCTAAGCCATTTCCCCAGGCCCTGTTCATCTTTCTTCCACCTTCCACTGGAACAATCTCATTGGGAGCTCCTGTAAATGGAGATATAAAGCGAGAATGATGACAGGAGTGTGAGGGCAGAAATATACACATGACACCATTATAAATTAGGTCTCATGAGGAGCTGCCCCTCTGTCCACTTGACCTCAGTCCTGCGTCCTAAGCACAGGGCACAGAAAACAAACCACTGTCTTCCAGCCTCTTTTATCAGCAATGTTTTCCTTTACTCTGACGTCAGCTCCAAGATCTCTGGCTCTGATGTGCTACACCTTTCATATTTTCTTCCCAGTCATATTATTGCTTCAGTCATAACCTTGGCACTTTGAGGAATAATTGTCCCTGACAAAAGGGTGAATCACTGACAGAGAGTTGATAAGCATTACATACAGATGACAGAAGTCAGGACATATCGGATTACTACTGTGAATATAATAAAAGACAGACTAAACACTTTGGCAGCTCAAAGACAAGCCATTTCATAACTCTCCAGTGAGGCTATTATCTTCCATTTACTGCCACTGATAACCAGGTGGTGACTGTCTCCCACCATCTAGTTTCAATTCACTTAACACATTGTTGACCAGACATGGAAGAGGAGAAGGCAGAGATGATAATCGGAACTTTTTTTTTTGGCATTTATTTTTAAAGTTTATCTTCTGCCATCCCCTTCCCAACTGATAAGTCTCTAAGTGAGGAAGCTTTCAACCTTCCTGGGGAAAGCAAAGTGCAGTCACACTCTCTTTAATCTGTGAATCCTTACTGCCTTTGAAGCTGTTGTATCCATCATAGAAGTGACAATCCACTTTTTCCACCGCTCTGATATACCTGGGCTTCAGAGCCTGGAGTAATAAACAGCCAGGCTATTTTTACACTTAAGGACTCCAAGGAGATAAGATTATTACTTTTCCTTAACCAGCCTGAGCCACCTGAAGAGAAACAGGAGGAGCTCTGCAGTCTGTCAGTATAGACAGCTCAAACAACAAGGATGAGGAAAATACCTTCACAATCACAATGCAGACGGTATTTGTAGGAATTGTCTATAATTTTGTTTTTAAATATGTGACAATCAGAATTTTGGATGTGAAGTAATAAGAAAGAATAAAAACTGTGGGGGAAAAGCCTCAACGGGGAATTGTTCTACAAGGGTATTTGAACAGTAATTGAAGAAAAAGGTTCTATTCTATGGCATGCCCCTTCATAAATATGTGTCTTCTTGCTCTTTTGAACACACAATGCTTCTCAGGTCTAAGAATATTTGGTCTCCAACTCTAGATTTATGGTTATTTCTGCGATATATGTGTTGCCTTTTTGCTGGCACTAACATTGCTAGTCTAGCTTCATTGATAAATTCATGTGGTCTTTTGATAAGAACATGCTTAAGAATGAAGCAGATTGCTGGGCTGGGGAAATGACTCAGTCAGTAAGGTCCTTGCTGTGCAAGCATGGGGACTCAAGTTCATTCCCCAGAAACTACGAAAATCCAGAATTATTGCACACACCTCTGATCTGGGCCTGGAGCGGTGGTAGCATGTATACTTCTGGGGCTTGTCAGTCAGCCACTCTAGCCTCCCTGGCCTGTTCAAGGAAAAGGAGAGATGTTGTCTCAAAAAGAAAAAAATAGGTGGATTGTATCTGAGGAACAGCACAAGAGGTTGTCCTCTGCATCAACATGCATGTGTAGGTACACATAAACCTACACACACATGCACCCACACACATAAACTCATATACAACAAACATTCAAAAACAATAAAAAGACAGGGAGGCCTGCACAAAATCACAATCCAACTGGATCGGGCTAAAAGACAAAGCATGAGTAAACAGATCTGGTCCATGAGAAATGTAAGAGTTTGATAACTTTAGCAGTCATTGATATTAGGGGTACAGGTCTGTGAAGTCTCCAATAAGGAGTTGCACTGGTGTTCAAAAATGGATCAAATTCAAAAATTTCGTAGAAACAAATACTTCTCTAGGTGACCATACTGTGAGGTTTAGCCAACTGAACGACAGGGTACCAGTAGAAAGGCTGTGCAGAGCTCAACTTCCCAGATGCCATTTATGAAAGAGTCTACGTGTAGGACAGCCTTCATGTGGAATGCTGACTATACAACCATATTTAGTGATTCCAGATGGATACAGAACTTAGGAACCATGCCAGCCTCCCTGGGGCCTTCAGAGTTAAGTATTGTCACCTCTGTTATAAGGACAAAATCACCAAGATTCTGAGTTTTCCCAAGTTTCTCAGCAAGAACGAGACAGATGCAAGTCTGAGCCCACATATATGAACAAAGGCCAGTTTGTGTGCCTCCTCTCAGCTAAACCTTACAATATAAGCTGGATTCCTATCCACCATCTTCCAGAGAATAGCTCACCTAGAAAATACACGAGACACTCCAAAAATGGATATAAGATGAATATGATCAACCTAGAACTAAAAAAAAAAAAAAGCCACTTTCATCACTATAGAGACTGTGCAAATGTTTATACACAAGCAGTCCAAAGCAGCTATTGAAGACATTCGGCAGCAGGCAGTGAGTTCTAAGGGGACACACCAAGAGATGAACCCTAGCTCTCCAGAGGAGAGAAGATGGTATCACTGAGCAGAACTGGAGCTGTAAGTGAACTTTCGGGAAAGCTCTCTGTGTGGAAACTCACCATCTGGAGCTATATGACTCTTCTCCTGGGAGTGGGATGTGCTAGAATAAGAGTGCAGACATGCTAGGAGCTGCCCTGAATGCTGATACAGTTGTGTTTCTTAGATTCCCCCATCCCCCAAGTCACGGACAGCTCCAGCACTTGAGTTGTACCTGAAGATGAAAGTCCTTTAGCAACAAAGGAATTTTTATAAAGACAGAGTCAGGCAGGCTGGTAAAATTTGTTTCTAGAGTGTTTGGGCAAACCTTTCATTTCCTCCCTATGTGTGTGTGCCACCTCCAGATAACCAAACAGAAAAGTGACATTCAGAGTTGCTACATGTCTTGTTTCAAGCCCAGTCCCTATGAAAACCATTTCTACTCCCTCAAGGGCAAGTCATGGGCCACTTTCGTTCTAGAAAGCCTGAGAGTGTGTGATTCAGCAATGTTAATGACACAGTTGATAATCTCATTCCCGGTACTGCTTTCCATCCACTGCCCCAGGGTGCCTTGAAGCAGTAATTTGAACTGCTCTTTTTCTCAGTTTTCTCTCCTATAACATGGGGTTAATATTGCTGTTGTTATGAAATTAAATTATGACTTTATTCAAAGTAGGCTACACAGTATAGTCAGCAAGTGTAGTTTGTGTTGATGATCCCTGTCATCATTCTAGGGAGTCTGAAGCTCAACAGGGGATATTTGAAGGTTTCTTGTGGGTCGTTAGAGTCAGGGAAATATGTTGAATACAGTCACAAACCAGGACAAAACTAGAGGAGCTGAATCCCAAATTCCCATACAGCTTATATAAATTACTTAACACCATGCAGAAAACTATGGTCTTTTGTGTTTCATGATAAATATGGTGTCCCCAAGTGCTATCCTGAAGGTTATTATAAGTTATAATGTGCCCAGGCCTCTTGCAGATTTAATATAGAGTACATAAAACACTCGTAATATAATTACATTTTTTTCATTTTGAACATTTTCTTTAAGATCAAGAAAAACAATGTGTCTGATTCACCTTTGAGCCATGAAAATGTTAATCCAGAATTTGCACAATACTTTCTAGTACCAATAACTGTCTCTTCAATTTTTATACAATACAAAGGAATCATTATTCCTTTCTTTATTTGAAAAATTAGGTCAGTATTGTTTAGCATAGAGAAACACAAGCATGAACTAAAATGGCTGAAGATGATTCTTAGAAATGATTTCATCAATAATATATGGAATAGAAATAGTTAACAGCATTGTCATAATGTCTATAACTGGGAAAGATTTCTGCACTCTGAAAACCATTTTCTTAATTATTTTAGGTTAATACTGTGCCCATCATGGCGGGGAGAGAATAGGACATGTGTAATCTGAAGCCCCAGATATGGTGCCTGCCCTGAATTGAGATAACATTAAAAATTTTACTGCTGATACATTGTAAATTATTTCTATTACCACAGTCCTGTGGGTATTACATTGTCAATGCACTTTGCCTATTACCTCACTTAACGTTATTAACACACTTTGGGGTATAAAATTACAGTTTTATCATGGAAACCTTAAACACTTACATTCAGAGTACTGAATCAAGTTATTATCTTTACTGACCAGACCTGTTTTATTGTCATTTTATCACTCATAAAATCTGAGATTCAATTTGATTTAGCTATTAAGTAAAGCTTGGTCTCCACAAGTTTAAACCTAGCTATAATATTAATGCATCAATATATAAAATGACTTCATTTCATTAAAGGTGAGGTAACTTCTAAAAACCTTTTGTAATGTCTTACTATAGCTAAGAAATTTAACCTGACCTATTTGCACCTCTTTTTTAACAACATCGACAAAAATTTAAGACCATCTTCTTGGAGGATGTTGAGTTCTAACTCAAACCAGCTTATGGACAGTATTATGACTAGACTACATTAATCAGCCACAAAATAGCATCACTTATCCGAGTATCCAAAGGAAATGTTCAATTCTAAACCTAAAAGCTCTTAGAACCCTCATTTAATGAGTGTGGTCCATGGTTATGACAATTGAAGCAGATGATATAAGCACATCACTTTAGGTGCTTCTAAAATTAAAAATTGACTGGTCAAGTGATCATTCAGAAGACAGAACACTACACTTAAGTGCATGAATCACACACACAAAAAGTTTTCTAAAGGGTTCTCTTCTGGTATTAACTCTTCTTAACAGATTAAGAAGAAAGTCATGGCTGGTAAAATTTGGCCATAGAAAACATTCCTTATATTGTTAAATTAAATGTCAAATTGATATTGTCCCAAATGTTTCGAAGTATTATTTATAATGTGCTATAGCATAAGAGAACCTGTAAGACAACATTATTTTACCAAAGGCTAGAGTTTTACACTTTCCAAAAGTTATTATCTCTAAGTGTTTAAAATATGTACTCCACTACTGTAAACTATCATCATGTGGACACCCTGCAATTTTGTAGTGTTAAAGAGACAGGATGAAGTTGAATTGGGCTGGCTAAATCACTAGCATTCTGTACTTTAATTTCAGTACCTGAAAAAAAGAAATAACAGCTCCCAGGGCTGGGGAGAAATTTGATTATGAAAGTGTCTTCCACACAGATAATTCTTCATAAGCAATTATTCATTCATGTTCTCTGTTCCTATAATATCATATCAACATGAGATGTGGTCCTCTGAAGACAATGGCCTATGTATGACCATACCTGAAACCACAGAACTATGGAAAGGGGCAATGGAGAGGGGAGTTCCTAATGCGTAAAGATGAGGGAATGGTGATGCTCCAGGACTGCCATGGTCTTACTGTCACTACCTGAAAATCACCCCCACAGGACCTGCAGTTTTTCTTGGAATCCCCCATTAGTAGACAAGTACCCATGTTATGGGAGTTAAGGACTTTTGATCAATGCAGGGTCTTCACAGAGCAGGTTGGCCCTCAGCTATCAAGAGGCAGGAACAAGACTTAGCAGGTGAGGAGAGAAAGTGGAATCTTCTTTTAAGTTTCCCAGCACGCCCAGCAGCTTTGCATATGATCCAGTTGGACAAGTAGAGAGGCTTCGCTGGAGCTGGAATGAGAAGGCAGAAACAGACATCAGAGATCCTTAAATTCAACCCCCCTGCCTTCATAGATAAGAAGCAGGAAGAAAGCAAGGCACAGAGACAGTTTGTCCAAAGTTTCTCAGCTGTAGGATGAGTATCTTCCCTCTGACTACAAATCCATGGCAGCCCTCCTTAAAACCATAGCATATTGAATTTATGCAGTTTTCATATAATAAACACGGATTCATCCACTGATAGACGAGAGGTTATATGGTAAGGCTTGTGGTGAGGTACCAATGACCCCAAGATTTGCTGTCTGCTTGTCCCTGCAAATAGGGAATTCTACATAAAAACGGGATTTCATCTCCTTTGTACATTATCTGCCATGAGAGAAAATGTGCAGTTGTATTGTGCAAGTGCAAGGGTGTGTTTCTGGGTTCCTTGTTTCTCTGCATCAGATCTACAGCTAAAGCCTGAAGTCTGAATTTTCTTCGTGATGTATCTATGTGGACATGTGTGAGCCCGCTCCTTGGGAGGCGCTCTGTGCTTCCTCAGTGAGAGGAATGTGTTCACCTCCATTCAGCTGCTTCTGCACTCCTTGCTTAAAATGGAGGTTCCAAGATGTGTCCTCCATGTCTCTCCAATCTTCTCCTGTTTCACAGTTTTTCTTTCACATTACATATCAGTATAACTCATTAGAAAACTCTTTTTATGTTTTTTTTTTTAAGTAGGGTCTCACTTTAGCCCAGGCTGACCTGGAATTCACTATGTAGTCTCAGGCTGGCCTCGAACTCATGGTGACCCTCCTAACTCTGCCTCCCCAGTGCTGGGAAAGCACTTTTTTTAAAAAATTGTAAGTTTTTTAAATATTTTATTTATTCATTTTCAAGCAACCCAGAAACACACCCTTGCACTTGGTTTATACATTGATGTAATTATTTTTTCTCAAATATCAGAACAATTTGTGATTGGATTTATAAAAGCTCAGTCACCTTTATTTATTGGAAAAGGCAATCAGATGATTTCAGAGGCCCTTATTCTCTAGAGGCAGAATTCTAGCCCTCAACCAAAGATGATCAAGAATTTAAATGAATTTAAATGAAATTCAAACTACACACAACACACACACACACACACACACACACACACACACAGAGAGAGAGAGAGAGAGAGAGATAAAGAAAGAAAGAGAAAGGAGTAAACACTCAGCAGCTAGATAGTATATTTCCTGATAGAAAAATATACCAATACTCCTATGAAATATGTTTGCCAAATCTTTGAACTAAATATGACTACCCACTGATTCCACAACCTGTTAACATGAAATTCTATATCCGCACAAGAGGACAAAAATGAAATTAGCAAATTTCAGCATGGTTGAACTTTCACAGTGGAGGGGTGAGGGGGCACCAGGTTCATCAAAAAGTAAATTGAAATGGAAAGTTACATGCAGAGAAATCAACACATCAGAAGGCTATATCCCATTTCCCTCTGCTGCTTTGAAGTTTGACCAGATTTCATCTTGTACACGTTTGGTATCATGCAGTACCTTCAGAGTTTCTAACCTTCCACAAGGCACATCCCTATGGCTACCCACATATACATGGTGAGAATGTACTAGAGATCTGCTTGCAGTGTTTGGTCTACAGTTAACAAGAGTGTTATATGTACTAAGCATTTGGTTAAGATGATAGCTCTCATGTCAAGGGTTCCTGTCACAATTAGAAAAATACCATAGTCAGCATTGTGTATTTATTTGGAGGGGCGTAGTATTGTTTGAGCCAGACAAATTACAAAACCAGAGACACATCAAAGATATGGAAACATGACATATATTTGACAATCATAACAGATCATTATCAATTCCCTATGTGTTGCAAGCATATTGTCATTTCCTTCTAATAATTCTTGTCATATAAAAATGCATACACAATCTATTTAACTATAGGGCCACTGGTTTCATTGGAGGGATGATTAAACTAATTTCCTATTTTGTTATTTTACCACAGATCTTATGGCTTCTTTATTGCATGGTAGACACTGAAGCTACAATGAAGGCAGCCAGAATGAAAAGGAGAGGGTGACCAATTCTAAGCATCTTCTGACTCTAGCTTAGCAATAGAACTCTGGGGATGGTGACTGAACCCTTCTTTGGGTGCTCAACTGGCAACTGAAGTCCTTGACAGGTCCTCATCAAACACCTTATTACCTATGAATTCAGTTGATTACTGATGAATTATAGCTCATCAAAAACTGATATGTTCTCCTGCTTAAAATCAATTTCATCACACACACAAAAAGAAAAGCCTCAAGTGTAAAACCAATTGTGATATTTTTCATTTCATTTAGATATTTACTGTAGTTGGTTTGGTCAGCTGAATGACAGAACAGACCAGAATCAAAATATTTGAGTTGTAGCCTAAAAGTCACAGGCAAACACATATAGCTGTAGAATATGCAAGAGATACTCCTCTATTTAAAAACATCAGATATATACAAATAAAAACTGCACTGTTATTCTTTCTAAGCCCAGTTGGAATGGCCATCATAAAGAAAATAAACAATAAAGGCTAGAGAGTGTTCAGGGGTACAGGGTCCTTATAAGTTGTTGGTGGAAAATGTATATTCATACAGCCACTATGGAAATCACTATGGAGATTCTTTAATATAATAAAAACAAAACTACCATTTAACCCATTTGTATTGTACCTTATAATCAGATACATATGTAAATATATAGATATAGATAGATAGATAGTTAGATGATAGATAGACAGACAGACAGACAGACAGACAGACAGACAGACAGACAGACAGACAGACAGATAGATAGATAGATAGATAGATAGATAGATAGATAGATAGATGATAGGTAGATAGATATTTCCAAAGGAATCTAGGCCAGCATATTGGTGGTGGTTCTACATCCATGATTCTCATGGCACCGCAGACTATATGTCTATCAATGGATAAGTAAACAATGTGGATTATGTGTGCAATGAAGTTTTAAACAACAATAATGAAGAATAGTGTGTCATTCACTAGAAATGGATAGAAATAAAGACTATGCTGCCCTTGGAAACCATCGATTTTTACAAGGACAAGTATCTTATGCTTAAATGTGGAAATTCGGAGAAAGGGAACAAGTGAAATCAAAAAGTAGAACAATTAGGGATTGTGAAGAGTAAAAGGGAGAAGGGAAGGAGAGAACAAATCGTAACAGAGGATGAGACTATGATCAAAGTACATTATTTGCATGTATGGGAAATGTCATATTGAAACTCATTACTTTATGTGATGAATATGTATAAATTAAAGCTAGACCAAAGGACCAAGTATGCCTCATGAAGTAGCAATTTGTTGCTTTGGAATGTACACAAAACATAAAATTTACACGTTGTTCTCCAGAGGACAGGAAAAGGTTTAATGGTGGCAAGAAATTTACTATGCTTACCACCTCTTAAAAACCCTGAAGTCAAATAATTTTTCAGCACTCCTTGATTGAGTTCACTCCCTCAACAAAAGAGGTTCTAGCACTTCTACTCTTCCAGACAGGATTGCAAGACCTGGATCTCTGAGGCTCTGCTCCTGCCTTTAATCTAGGCTATTAGTGGCCCATCAACATAGGGTGACCCTGCATGTGTAGAGTGCCAACTCTTAAATAATGTACTGAGAGACTTCTAATCCTTTCACTTGAATGGTTTTTGACTTGGTTGGGTTCAGTTGTACTGGGTAAACCAAGGAAGCATAGCCTATTCATTGGGTCTCAAAATACTAACATGAGGGCTGGGGAGATTGCTCAGAGGTTAAGGTGTTTGCCTGTAATGCCTAAGAATCCAAGTTCAATACCACTTAACTGAGATGCACAAAGCAAGTAGCACATTCATCTGGAGTTCATTTCAGTGGCTAAAGGTCCTGGTGTACTCTCTCTCTCTCTCTCTCTCTCTCTCTCTTTTTCTCTCTCTCTCTCCTCTCTCTTCTTAGTTCTTGGTCTCTCTCTGCAGATAAATAAATCAATAAAAGTTTAAAAATACTAACATGATGCTTAACTCTTGAGTTCTCTTTTTGCAGTAAGTCTATTTGTGTTATAGGAATATTAACTAGTTTCAGACATGACCTTGAGCTATCAGCCATGTATAGATTTAATAGAAAAGATGGCACTGCTAACAGAGTCTATTAGATTAACAATATTAACCAAGAATCTGTATAATCATCCTAACGATAGGAAGAGTATATGAAAGTAACCATCCTGAATTGGCACTCACACAAAACCCCATAGCAACAGAGATGACAGCTTGGTAACAGCAGCTGCTGCTTAATTGAAAACATTAGAAAAATATTACATTATATCTGTATTCCCTGTTTTTATGTTTATTTTCATCTGAAGTCAGAAAATAGCCCAGAAGGAAAAAAAAAACACAAAGGAAACACAAAGCAAAGGTTCAAGACTATCTACGATGATGAGTGAATGACTGCTTATAATTTAACTGTCAGAGACTCATTGTATTTTTCAGGTGAATGAACAATCCTTTTCTGTGTTCCAAGAGTCAATAATTCATTCCATGATCTTGATTTTGTGTTCTAGTTAACTCTTTAAACTCGATTAACTCAGAAGAGAAAGCTATATGTTTTATCTTTGTGGGTGTCTGTTTCTATGTCTGGGTGCTGGTGTTAAGATCTGCAAGTGCCTCCATATAAAGAGGTAAACTAATGGGAAGCCATTTTTGAACCATGACACTAGCCTTAGTAAATTGCTTAATTCACACCAAAGGCAACATCAATGCACAGAGCACAATTAGTAGAGGGCTGGTGAGAAGAGGGCAGCCATGGTCTTGTGCAAACCAAATAGATTAAACAATGAGCAAGGCATTAGCATCTCAAAACATCAAGCAGGAAGGCAAGAGTTCCTCATATCTCCTCATTCAGTCAGGTCCCATCTTCATAACCATATAGACTGGAGACTTAGAAATTAAACAGATGCTTGATTTGGGGGGGACAATATTTATCTCCTAAAATCACTCTAAAGGTAATAGTCTTAATGAATTTCATGGGATATTAACATTATTTGGCACATAGTCAGGGTCCATCTGGCCATTGGAAATCAGGCAGCAATACATGAATACATAGAAAGTTCTGGTTGCAAAGTAAGGATCCAGTGTAGTACCCATCGCATTGCTCTCCCCATTCTGTCTCTCTCCCCCCTCCTCTCCTCTCTCTCCATACCATGAAAAATCATGCAAGTATATAAGCTGTTATTCTCTATCCTGCAACTATCGCTGATATACATATATGTATATATTCACATTTATACAATCCATGTAACGTAAAATTGAGTTTGTTTCAGTATCAATTACATCACATGAAGAGAAAAATATGCCATTTTTTTTGAGGTGAACTGTGTCTTCTTCATGTAGTGTGTCATATACTTTATGTAGGAGACTTTACAAAGATGGTCATGTTGGTAAAATAAAAAGCACCTACTCTGGGCTAAACAAACCAGCTGAGGCTTTTTCATATCACTGAGACCTCACTGCTACAGTGGGCATGTGAAATATCTCCCACCAGCTCATGTGTTTGAATACTGTTGGCACTCTTATGGGTGATTGTAGAACCTTAAAGTGGTTGGGGTCTCTCATGAAAGTGAGTCCCTTTCAGTAGGAAGTAGGAATTGGCTGGAGGAAGTATAAGACTGCAGAATAGGCCTTGAGATTTACAGCTGCACCTCCATTTCCTATCCTGCCTCTTCTTTCTGATTGACACAGATGTGAGCAAGCAGCTCTTGCTGTCACACTTGCTATAGCCTACAGAGCCAGAGGTTGACTACCCATACCCTGTCCCATTGAAAACGAGATCATGTCAACAAGAGCCCCAGATGCTGACCATGGGGCTTCTGGCATGCTGGGCTTCAATTTTGTTTTGCCCCAGTCTTTCTTAAAGTTGTTAAAACTTTAGATGGGTCTTGCTGAACGATTTGAATCACTGAGAACTAGATCTTAGCCAGAGGTTAGGGTCACTGCATGCTGAGTGTTAAGATTTATAGTCCAGCCCTGTTTCTGTCCCCTGCTTCCTGATCCACCCAGAGGTAAGCAATCATCTCCGTTTCCCTTCCCCTTCATGCAACAGTCACTCCCACCACCATGTCTTCCCCGACTTGATGGCCTTTATGGAACTTCAAATCATGAGCCAAAATAAACCTTTCCTGCTTGAAGTTGCTTCTTGACAGGGTCATAGTAATGAAAAAAAAAAAAAAAAACAAATATGACCACAGGTACTTCATCCTCTTAGGGAACAAGAGCAGGAAATGCATATTCCTACACATTAATGAAAGTTTTATTAAATGATTGTTTAAGAAGACTCTAAGTTGTATAGATACACCATTTTAGAGTTGAAGGGCTTAGAAGCAATATATGCTTTAAATAGTCACCCGGATATCAAGTTATGTAGGAAATGTTTTTGGTTGGTCATCATACAATTTTTTTTCTTTATTGTTCATTATGAGTTACATTGTTTAGTGGGCCAACCATGAGTTGTCATCCCCAATTCCTCATTGCTCCCCTTCCCTATCCCCAGTCAGCTGGATATCCTCCTCCGTGGGCCGTCTGTATCAGTCTTTGTGGTAGGGGACCATGGATAGCTCATTCTTCAGCCGGGCTCTCATGACCCAAGTGTGTTGTTACTTATCAGAGACTTGGTAACCATCATACAAATTTTTAAAAAATATATTTTATTTATATATTTCCAAAGAGAGCAAGAGAGATAATGGGCACATCAGGGCCTCTAGCCACTGCAAACAAATTCCAGATGCATGTACCACATTGTGCATTTGGCTTTATGTGGTCCTGGTGAATTGAACCTGGGTCATGAGGCTTTGCAGGCAAGTGTCTTAACTGATGAGCCATCTCTCCAACCCCATTAATCATCTGTGTCCAAGAACCAAAAATAACTGTCAATAGTTTAGATGTAGTATATTGTCAACAGTTTCTGTTTATATCCTGCATCATCTATGGTTTTAGTAAGAGTTTGTAATCTAGACTCGATATAATTCACAAAACCTTAAAGAGACAAAATTACATAGTTTGGCAAACATGCCAAATTTGATTCAGAAAAAGATGGTAGGAAAAAACCTTAGCAGATTTTTTTTGATGTACAAATAAATTTTCTTTGTAGGTGTGGGGAAATTACCTGAAAAAAAGAAGTAAACTATGTGGGAATATATACACATGGAAGTCACCAGAACAGGTGGGTATCCACCTCTGTTACCTATGAGATGAATTCATCATTGCCTTAGGAGGCAAGCTTCTTCAAGCTGTCTCATCCTAAAAGTTAACTACCGGAAGCATAGGAATTTCAGTCCTTTCCTTTCCATACAAAATGGTTGTAAAGAAGACATGAGTGGGATTGGGGAAACAGCTCAGTAGGTAGGATCACTGACTGCACAAGCATGAGGTTCAGAATATGGATTCCCAGAACCCACATAAAAAAGTTAGGCATAGCTCATATGCCTCTGGCCCAGTGCTGGGGAGCAGAGGCAGGAGAATAGATGGCAGAGCTGAAAAATGGTTGAGAAACCCTACCTCAAGGGAACCAGGTAGACAGTGAAGAATACCCAATGTCCTCCGCTGATCTCTACCTATGCAGGGTCTTATGAATCCACATACATGCACACCACACACACACACACACACACACACACACACACACACACACACACATCCATACCACACATAAGATAAAAATAAAATAAAAGAGAATAGATGAGATACAATTTGTTCTGAAACATGTTCAAAGCTACAGAAAGTAAAAAATCTGTCTGTGAATATAATTGAATTTTTGGGCCTCATTTTTGCTATAGCCACTATGGGTAGCATTAAGAGGAAGGAGATTAAATTCTAATATGGAATTTTTAATTGAATAATGCTTCAGAAACGCTAAAATCATTGAGATATGTAAAAATTGATTAATTTGTGAACTCTTCTCGAATAATGTTCATAATTTTCACCATATATCATTATTAAATTACAGTTCTGATAACCAATAAAAGACTCCTTAAGTTTCTAACAATTGCTGACTCCACACCTATCATTGCCTAATATGTATCAAAAAATATAAATAAATTACATATCACAAAATATATAGGATAATATGACAAAAATATAAGGTTTAAAAGGAATTAATAGTATTAGAATTATATAAGGTAACATAAATTGAAAGTTGATCAAATTCATAAATATAAAATTTATATGTAAAATAATTCTGGTGGAAATCAACCCAGCATCATTATATATTTTATTATGGAGTATTATGATGTTACATAATGTTGCATATATTTCATTGAAGTAATTATCTTTGACACAGCTTTGTAGTGAAAATTAGAAATGGCATAAGACGACTGAAATACAGTAGAAGTTTTAGTACTCTTAGTAAAAGGATATCTTTATGATATAATCTTGCCATTCTTTATTCATCTTCTGAGACATGTGTTCAGTTTAAACTAGATTTTAAATGATTCTAAATTGAAAACAAATTAAAACATTTCAAGCTTTTGCAACAAAAACAAGACTGCTAAATTATGTTATTTATAAGTATTAAAAATTTGAGAGTTTACTGAATGTTAGAATTTATATTAATCCTAGTGTTTAAAATTTTTCCTATCCAAATATATACCAAACAATTCCATGTTGAGTTATTAAATCTTTACCAGATAAATTATGCATAGGAAATATGATCAGATATATTAAGAACTGAGAACCCTTGATTATCCTGTAATCTCTGCATATTAATTTCTAATAAAGGGTAATTCCATGTAATGTAGTAATCCTTTTCCTGTTGGAGGTTTGAATATGATACCTTGTATTAATCCAAACACTTAAGTGTGAGCACATTGAGTTTGTTTGTGAGAGAGCAGTTGCTGCTTTGGGGGTGAGAGGGCTCAAAAATCAAGTCTAAAAAAGTCTGGCTGTGGGAATAATAATGAATAGAGTTACTAAATTTGTGATTGGAACATGCAGCTTCCCCCACAATTAGAATATACAGCCAAAGGAGTATTTAGTTAAAATCACAATATTCAATACTGTAAGCATGTGAACACTGTGAAAATCTCCTGGAAATTTTAAAGAACTGTTTTTCAAAGGTGGTTAAATTTATGTGAAAAGCTTGACAAATTTCTTCTGGTTTGCTACTCTCTGTCATTTTGGCAAATTGAATCAAAGTGTCTTTGGCTGCACCTGACATAATACCTCGGACAAATTTGCTGTCTTTAGGCTTTCAGAGTTATGACTCAGGACTCTCCCATGGAAGGGGGAGGAAGGCAAAGGGACACTGAGGGTGGCATCTGGGTGGGGAGAACAGGGGGAGCAGACATAGGCAGCGGGAGGCAGAAATGTCCTCTGCTAACCACAAGCAATGCAATTCCTCAGGCTAGAAGCCAGCCAGGTGCATTTCAAAGAGAAGTGTTGGGGGGGGGGGAGAAAATGTCACTCAAGTTAGATATTTATGAAAGATGACAGTTTGCAAATATCTCAATCTTGGACAAGCCTGAGCCAGTGACATGGAGGAGCGCAGCAAAATTGGAAGAGTCAGCAGCCAACGTGTATTTCATCAGCTCTGTCCAATCTCCATTGATGGCTGGCTGTCTGGGGAGAGCAAGCAGCAGTGAGTGCAGTCTCTGCTGGCCACTCACAGCCCGTTTGCATGGATAACTCCTTATTGTCCTAATAAATATGTAGAGAAGGATAAAAAGATTTTTGAAAAGCTCTCCTTTGCCCATAATTGGATTACTTTTTTTTTTACCTATGCCAAAGAAGAGGCTTAGTAATTACAACAATATTGATTGCGGTTCCCACTGACAAACAGCAAGAGAGGTAGAGTCTTGCTAGTGTAGAGAACTTTATCTTGGTGCTTTGGGTCCAGAGGACTAAACAAGATCCAGTTAAATCTTCCTTCAAACAAGTGAACTTCTGTCCCTAATATCCCGCACATGGTGAGCTTTGAACAAATGTAATATAAATAAGAAGGGATAGTTTTCTATAGTATTTAAATCAGGCCAATAGACATCATGGATATGAGAAACAGGCTTTGGGAGCAATAAGACTGATTTTGACATCTTTATATCATGTCAGAGGTAACTACCTGTTCAACCTCCTCCAGGGGAATTGTTTACTTTGGTGATCAATATACATAGAAGCATGTTAACATTCACCTATTTCAGGAGATTTTATGTTAGAATTTTAGTGTCCAGATTTACTGAAGGAACAGGATATGAGATTGGACAGTGGAGTACACAATACCGTTGGCCACAGCATGGAAGAGCAGCTGTCCTGTTCAAAAGACACATCATTTGGCACACTCCCTAATCTCCTCTTCCCAGAGACAACACTGACGATAAGTTGCTCATTGCCATCAAATTCAAAAGTCATGTGGTACACAGTGCTTTATTTCACTTTCATCACCTGGGTGAGATTTTGGAGGATTTCATTTGACCACAGAACAGAACCACACTAGCTCTGCCTTATGGATAAATTGCAATCACTCAGCTTCCTCATACTGAAAGTAAGAGTCAAGCAATAGTTGTTGTTGAGAACAAGGTATGATGCAGAACAAAAGGCTCATGGCCATGAAGAATACATGTGGGACAGTGGATAAAGCTGCTATTATTTATTCTTCCCCTCCAGTCCCCAAGCCCCCCTGGAGGACTTGTAATGAGGGAAGACAATCAAATGTCATGCTGAAGGGGAAATTTACACAAGTAGATATCTTACTTGTGTAGGCGGGGTATTGGGAAGTCTGTCCATGCATTTTGGGGAGTGTCACCACAACACTTTTCTATTGAGTACCATGCTGCTTCAGTGGTTCCCAGACTGAACATCAGTCAGAACCACATATAGGCTCCTTACAAAAACATCTCCAGAGTTGCGGACTCAGTAGATCCAGGGTGGGTTCTGATAATACACATTTCCTTTGGTCCCTATTCTTTGTGTGTATGTTTGTGCATGGTGGTTGGGGAGAGGGGTGAGTGCGCATATCCCACAGCACAGGTATTACGGTCAGAGGACAGCCTGAGCTGTCAGTATTTGCCTTCCACCTGGTTTGAGACAGAATCTCTTGTTATTTGCTGTTGCAATTGTCAGACCAGCTGACCCGAAAGCTTCCAGGGATTCTCCTGTCTTCCATGCATTTCAGCATAGACGTGCTGGGAATACAGGCATGCACCATCCAGCTTTAAGAAGTCTCTGGAGATCTGAAACTATGCTGTCACACTGGTTTTAGCAGGTGCTTTGACCCACAGAGCCATCTCACCAACCCCAACAACACATTTCCATGGACTACCAGATAAAACCAATGCTTTTAAAAGCGTGGAGTTTATTTAGTAAGAAGCTGAAGAGAAAGGGAAAGCTTATTTTCTTTCAAAGCAGTTAGTCAGGGACAGAGACCACAAAAGACAGAATAAGGAGATGCCTTTCTGTCCATTATGGCAAATCTGAAACGTGTTTGATCGTTTTTCATGGAAGACTATCAGTGACATGCCCAGCTGAATCTTGGCATCTCCTGGGTCAGCCCCTTGAGTCTGTGAGGCAATCCAGTCTTTTTTTGCACATTTGAATCTGATGGTGAGGCTCACCCGGATCTGCATAAAGGATGTTAGTCCACTCCCCTTCCTTCTCCTTTTGCCCTATGACCTAGCCTGAATATCTGAGTATCTCTCTGTCCTCAGCCTGGTTGGGACCAACCAGGTTGGGAAGGGAAGAGTACTTATATTGACTTGGGTATTTTTCCGCTTGCCTTCTATCTGTGTCATGCTCTGTATCATCTATCTTTAATCTCTGAGTCCTTTACTATTTCTTAATCCTCTCGGATCCATTATTTGAAGAGGCTTCTATATCTGGTCTTCCTTGGTGTGTATGTGCATGCATGTGTGAGTGCGAGTGTGAGTGTCTGTGTGAGTGTGTGTGTGCATATGCCTGAAACTATGCCAGCCTTTTTTCTAGATATAAATTTCTCCTAAATAAATCTGATGAATTATCATTTCTCCATAAATAAACTCAATAATTCACAATTTATTTTGATTTTATCAATTCTTTGTTAAAAAATAGGATGACTCAAAATTGGGGTTCACAAACCCCCAAATCCCACATCATTACCATTAGTATTAGATACTAATTAATTGAGGTAGCAATTCACTCTTTTATGTGAACTGTTTCTTTGTGGGTAGTAGGCTTAGCCATCGATCTGTTTTCCAGAGATCCCATGATGTTTAGTGACTGAATTGTCCACTGGGTCACAGTGGTGCATTCTTTCTATCTGCTAGGCAGAGGACACCAGCCAAATCATTGAAGTCACATAGAGATGGGTCACTTTACAGAACACATAGATTCCTGTTTCAAATTGGGCTTCCTACAGTTCTTTCCAAAGTGTTGAATTCACTTATATATTATTTTCTTTCTTAATTTATACCTTGCATTTGTCCAATCCGTGAGCAATTATACCTAAATCTTCTGCATGCAGATCTTGTTTCAATCATATAAGGTTTCATATCCTTTTCATCTCTTTTGAACAATAAGGGGGCATGCTAAATGTATACTATAGAGTAATAACTGAGTTGCAAGAGTTCTTACTGACTGGCACTTGCAGGCTAGAAAATAGGCAAACTGGCAAATAGAGTTTCATGGTCCAGCTTTTCAGTAATTTTGGGTAAAAAGAAATCTAGGCCACTCATTTAGCATTGGGTTTTATGCAGCACATTTTAGATAAAAAACACAGTTTATCAAAAAAACATAATTACCTTTATTAATTGTTTAATGAGGGAGGAAAAGACGGAGGTGCTCAAAATTCTCCAAGAACACATGAAATCCTAATATTCTGAGGGCTGCGAACTGTGTACATGTCTGCAGGTTATTCACTTTTATCTTCTCCCAACTTTAACTGTTCCGCCCCTCTTCCTCCTTTACCAAGTAAAAAGTTCCAGACCGAAAGAAACTTTCTCCACTTAACATCTCTGTCTTCACAGCCACTTAATACATGTGACTTTGGGTTAATAATATAGCTCCTTAAAATAACACATAACATAGAAAAATGATGTCCACATTATACTTTTATCAGAAGAAATCACTAAAATAATGGACTGGAAGTATCTAGGCTAATGCCAGTAGTCTTTGTAATTATATTGTTTCACCTATAGGAGCTGCGGTGTTTATGACAATCTTAATTGCTTATAGTTCTTGAACTCTTAGCTTCCCCATAAGCCATGGTTCCTTCTTAAATGTTCCTGTCACATGCCTTAATAATCTGCCAAATGTCACTGGGCAATATGCTGTTTGAGATCAGGCCAAATTCTGAGAAACTTAGAAGTCCCATTCCAAGAATGCTGGAACAAAAAATGCTCATGAACCTATTTGTGAACTTCAGTACATCCGCTCTTCCAAATAAATAGTACTTGTTCTTCTGTTCCTGATTCTGGTAGTGCTGGATATATCATGTAGAAATATAAACAGGTGACCACGAGTAGTCTTTCATTTCTCATTCACTCACCTCTTGGTTTAAATACAGTCACACCTAACATAAAGATGAAGATGCCACGACTCAGGGAACTGAGCAGAAGAGGGGGCGGAAAGATTGTGAGAGCCGTGGTGGGGGAGATGGTCCAGAGGCATGGCACCCATCAGTAACAACACACTTGGGCCAGGAAGACCAGGCTGAGTACTAGGATATCCAGGATCCCTTGCCACAAGGACTAATACAGACAGCCCACGGAGGAGGATATCCAACTGATCAGGGAGGGG
>PVHP010008760.1:0-30167 GCA_004024765.1 Zapus hudsonius
GGTTGGTAAGGTTAGATGGGCCACACCTCTCTCGTTGTATCCTGCAAAACACAAACATATTAGGCTTATCCTGAGTTGGATGAATGGCTGTGGCTATGGGTCCCCTGTCCATCCCATCCTTCTCTGCAGTGTTCCATATGGCTCCTCCACAATATGACTGTGTTGGCTCATCTCTTGCCATGGTCTCATCTTTTGGCCTGCTGTCGGGAGGTAGGGTTGTATGGGCCACAGCTCACTCGCTATATCCTGAAAAATACAAACACAATCTCCATTGGAGAGTTAGAACAGTATAGGTTAACAGATATAGACCTTTCAAGTCTCTTTTTTTTAAAAGTATTTTATTTATTCATTTTCAAGCAGAGAGAGAGAGAGAGAGAGAGAGAGAGAGAGAGAGAGAGAGAGAGAGAGAGAGAGAGAGAGAGAAAGAGAGAGCACCAGGGCCACCACCCTGTGGGTCCGGCCCATGTGGGACCTGGGGAACTGAACCCAGGGCCTTAGGCACTGGAGGCAAGTGCCCTAGCCGCTGAGCCATCTCTCCAGCCCTGAGATCAAGTCTCTTGCTAAACCTGGAGCTCACTGTGTTTTCAGTTGGACTGGCTGACCAGGAACCCCCTAGCCATCCTCCTGTCTCAGCCTTACCTCAGCCCTGGAGTTACAGGCATGCATGACAATGCCTATTTGTTACATGAAATTATTTTATTTTATTTTATACATATTATAATAGGTCATACTCTTTTATCCCCTTGTCCCAACTCCCTCAGTGGGATTACGGTAGTCAGTCCTGTGCCTCTGGGTCTTCCTACCCACTCTGTCATGCACTGGGCACTGGGGAGTCAAACCCAGGCTGTTAGGCTTTGCAGACAAGTGCCCCAACCACTGAGCAATCTCTCCAGCCCCGCCTTTTCTGTGTGTGTGTGTGTGGTCACACTCAGATGCTCATGTTTGTGCTATGAGTGCACTTACCTGCTGAGCCATCTCCCCAGGCCAGGATAACTTAGACACTTCAAACCTAATGCTTCATGGCTCTTCACTAAAGAGCCCTGTGGGAGGAACACACTGGCAGGTGAGTGAGTGGGGTGTTATCATTGCAGTGAGGGATAAGGGTGGTTGGTTAAATGTTATTGTGGGTGCATCTGGGAAGAATTTCTGGAAAAGATTAACATTTGAATTGGTGGGCTAAGTAAAGGAGAGGGCTCTCCCAGTGTGGGTCAGCATGCTCTAATCCACAGAGGCCCTGAATGGAACAAAAGGGCAGAGAAAGCATGAATGAGCCTGCTTGATGAATGGAGCTGGGACATTGGTCTTCTGCTCTGGATGCCTCGAGGCTCCAGCTTCACTCTCAGGCTATCACCTTCAGATCTCAGCTTTTCCAACCAAACCACCTGCTCTCCGGTGTCTCCAGCCTGCAGGTGGCTGGGTGAAGGATCTCTCAGTCCCCTACTGCACACACATTGGCAATGTCTCTCTCTCTCTCTTTCTCTCTCTTTTTAATTTTACTCATTTATTTGAGAGACAGACAGACAGAGAAAAAGAGAGAGAAAGAGAGACAGAGAAGGAGAGAGGGAGAGAAGGAGGGAGGGAAGGAGGAAGAAGCAGGGAGAGAATGGATGCATACCAGGGCCTCCAGCCACTAGAAACAACTCCAGACACATACGCCACCTTGTGCATCTGGCTTTATGTGGGTACTGGGGAATTGAACTCAGGTCCTTCTGTTTTATTGGCAAGTCTCTTAACTGCTGAGCCATCTCTACAAGCCCCCCCTCTCTTTTTTAAAATTTGTTTATTTTAAGTCGTATTGTGCTCTTGAGTATTTTTTTAAAATTTATTTATTTGCAAACACAGAGAGAGAGATAGAAGAGAGACAGAGAGAATGGGCACTCTAGGGCCTTCATCCGCTGCAAAGACTCCAGAGGTGTGTGCCACTTTGTGCATCTGGCTTTATGTGGGTACTGGGGAATTGGACTTGGGTCATTAGGCTTTGCAGACAAGTGCCTTAACCACTGAGCATCTCTCTAGTTCAAGTCTCTCTCTCTTGATCTGCATCTCTCTGTCTGTATGTTTTTCATTATTATTATTATCATTATTATTTTAGGTAGGGTCTCTCTCTAGCCCAGGCTGACCTGGCATTCACTATGTAGTCTCAGGCTGGCATTGCACTCATGGTGATCCTCCTACCTCTGCCTCCTGAGGGCTGGGATTAAAGGTGTGTGTTACCATGCCTGGCCATCATTATTTATTTTCTTTTTTTCTTGCACATAATGTGTGTGTGATGATGAAGACGATGTGGTATGTGTGCTCATATGTGTATGGGCACATGTGTGTACACGTATCTCAGGAATGTCCACCTCTTTTTCAGACATTGACTTCAAACTAGATTGGCCAGCAAGCTCCAGGGATCTTCCTGTTTCTACCTCCCCCAGCACTGGGATTACCAGTGTGCACCATCATGCCCAGCATTTATGTGGGTGCTGAGGATTGAACTCGGGTCCTCATGATTGTGAAGCAAGCAATTTACTGATGAGCCATCTCCCCAACCTGTCTATGTTAATAGCTCGCTCTGTCTGCCTTGTCCTTTTGGTTTTGTGTTTCAGGAGATGACCTACTTATTTCCTATTTGCTTCATTCTGTCCAAAAAAATCATCTCAGTAGCTTCAGTCATCTCAAATAATTGAGGATGTTCGGAGAAGACTAGTTGGTAGTAGAAGCTTAAGATGTGTGAAGTTACTGAAAACCATTTCGAAATATAAGGTCTGACCTGAATTTTCTCTTTTCCACACATTTATTATTTTTTTTAAGCTCCTCACAAGCTCCACACAGCCTTGGATCACATAAAAGCCCTCAAGAAATCAGAGACGGTCCTCCGAGCCCTGCACACTTCATCAGAAAGCCATAGACACAATTACAGAACATTAAGGATCCTGCAGCAGATACTTTGACTCAGGCGCACAGAATTGCCTAGCTGGGCGTGAACAGTGCCCTGTTATGTACCAGTGCCTCCCTGTCGGAAGCCGCAGAGGGACACACCAAGATTGTGAGTAGAAATGGCTCAGTAACAACTCTGAGGCTGTCTGACAGAGAGGCGGGTTCTACTAGTGTCCTCATCAGCCACATGCTGCTGGGATGAATCTCTAAACCAGGCACAGTTATGGGAGGAAGGGATTTGTTGAAGTTACAGATCCAGGGTAAAGTTCCATCATGGCCTCATTTCACAGGTCCAGGCAGAGAGAGAGAGAGAGAGAGAGAGAGAGAGAGAGAGAGAGAGAGAGAGAGAGAGAGAGAGAGAAGAAGCCATCACCATCACCAACACTACACACACACACACACACACACACACACACACCAGCAAAAAGGTAGAGGGAAGGAAGAGAAGAGATTTCCTTCCCCTTGAGCTTTCTTACATCCTGACCCCTACTTGAGAGGGTCACCCACCCACTCTTGGGGAAGGGCTCACTCTGGAGGAGGGATCCTTCTCTTTTACTTAGTCTTTCCTGTAAGAAACTTTAGAGACCCACCCAAGATTACCGTGGATTCCTGAGCAGGTCAGGTTGGCAACTAGCAATCCCAGAGCTTCTGTTTCCTCAGACTTCGAGGGCTGACTACAATGTTACCTTACTTCTTAACCCCTTGTGGCAGCTCCTAGGGCCTCCTTGACACACTTCACACTTTGGCTTCTTGGGAGAGAGAGAGAGACAGAGAGGGAGACTGTGTGTCCCAGGGCCTCTTACCCATATTAAGGAACTCCAAATGCATGCATCGCTTTGTACATATGACTTTACATGGTACTAGGGACTCAAACACAGGTCATTAGGCTTTGTAAGCAAATGCCTTTAACTGCTGAGCCATCTCTCCAGCTCTTATTTTTATTTATTTTTAAATATTAAAATTTTTAAAAATATTTTTATTTATTTGTGGGACATTTGTGTGATTTACGTTAGGGATGACTTAGATTTTCAGCCATGAATGGGGGAGACTTGTCCTGTATCTTGGTGGACTTGTTTAGGGTCCTGCTAAACATTCATGAAGGCGAAACAAATCTAGTCAATTGAACTTGTTTTACATGTATTTGAGTTCAGCATCTCCTTCTAGGAAAGGAACATATAGTGTATATCAAGAATGTTTATGTTTAGGGGGGGCATCGGGGAATTGGGGATAACAACTCATTGTTTGCCCACTAAATAATGTAACTCATTATGGACAATAAAAAAAAAATAAAAAAAGACTGTTTATGTTTAAATTTTAAATATTTTTTTCTGTGTATGTATGTATGTATGTATGTGTATACATGTTCTTGTGTGTGTGTACATGTGTGCTTGTGTATGTGTGAATGTGTGTGTACATGTGTGCTCGTGTGTGTATGTGTACACATGTGCTCATGTGTGTGTGAATGCATGTGTACATGTGTGCTTGTGTATGTGTACATGTGTGCTCATGTGTATGTGTACACAATGCTCATGTGTGTATGTGTACACGTGTGCTCATGTATGTGTATGTGTACATGCATGCTCATGTGTGTGTATGTGTCCATGTGTGCCCATGTGTGTATGTATACACATGTGCTCATGTGTGTGTATATATGTGTGCTTGTGTGTGTATGTGTATATGTGTGCTTATGTGTGTGTACACGTGTGCTCATGTGTGTGTATATATGTGTACATGTGTGCTTGTGTGTGGGGGGGGGCCTGCATATGATATAGTGTACATGTGGAGATGCACTGAGAGATGGCTCAGCAGTTAAAGGCATTTGCTTACAAATGATGGCCTGCTTTTGAGTCGACAGTACCACGTAAAACCATATGAACAAAGTGATGCATGCATTTGGAGTTCCTTAACAGTGGTGAGAGGCCCTGGGACACTCATTCTCCCTCTCTGTCTGTCTCTCTCTCTCTCCCTCTCTGTCTGTCTCCTTGCAAATAAATAAATATTTAAGAAGGAACAACTTTTGGGTTGGTCCTCGATGTTCCCCCACATTTGAGGCAGGATGTCTCTCTGAATCTCACTGTGCTGGTGCTGTTCTTCCTTCACTGTGAGCTCCCAGGAAACTCCTGTCTCTGCCTCCCACCTCACTGTTAGTGTGCTGGGATTACAGAAGCCTGCTGGGGCTTGGGTCTGGAGATCAAGTTCTTCATCCGCTGAGCCATCTCTGTGGCCCCAGAGATATATATTGGGTTTTGGAGGTAGGATAGGGTCTCACTCTAGCTCAGGCTGACCTGGAATTCACTATGTAGTCTCAGGGTGGCCTTGAATTCATGGTGATCCTCCTACCTCTGCCTCCTGAGTGCTGGAATTAAAGGTGTGTGCCACCACACCTGGCTAAGATATTTTTATTTACTTATGAGATGAGAAAGAGAGAGAGAGAGAGAGAGAGAGAGAGAGAGAGAGAGAGAGAGAGAGAGAGAGAGAGAGAGAGAGAGAACACCAGGACCTCTTGCAGCTGCAAACAAACTCCAGACGCATGCTCCATTTTGTGTGTCTGGCTTTCCATGGGTACTGGGGAATTGAACCCAGGCTTGCAGGCTTTGCAAGCAAGTGCCTTTCACCACTGAGCCATCTCTGCAGCCCTCAGGCTGACCTGGCAATCACTCTGTAGTCTCAGGGTGACCGTGAATGATCTTTTTAAAGAAACTATCAGTAGTTGCACCATTTCAGTAAATGCCCCTCATCAACACAGTGCTATTCAGGGAGTTGAGGGGCAACGTCCATGCCTGAACCAGCTTGCGTTTATGGCTTCTACACAAACCACACATTTTTGCTGATGTGCCGATACCAGCCCATCTCCCTGTGTCTCTTTGCATTTATATGTGAGGTTGATTTGTGAAAATTATATATGCATGTAGGTCCTATTATGTCTGAATTCCATTTCAGCATACTAAAAGGCACATTGCAGTCTGTTTGTTACAAAAGAGTGGGTCGAGGGCATCTTTGTTCCCATTGCTTCCTCTGCTTCCTAATGGACTCACACTTCAGTTCCTCCTGCAGTGTGTCTTTGCTCTACCTCCCGCTGGGCCAGGATTCATTCCCAAGTAAAGTCTTTCCTGATGCCCATCCTCCCCCAATAAGCAGGCTGGCTTTTCCCCTTTCCAGAATTCTTAACATGTCTCCTGTCCAGTTCTCATCATCCGATGGTCTTCATTACATCAGGAATTGGCTAACACCTGTGTACTCAGTTTACCTCTAAAGTCCAGGGGAGCAGGGGCCAGGCTTACCCTGTTTATCTCAGCATCCTTAATGACTCACAGCAGCAAACACTAGATAGATCTTAAAAAGTAGTATTTGGGGCTGGAGAAGTGGCTCAGTGGTTAAGGCACTTGCCTGCAAAACCTAATGGCCAGGGTTCGATTCCCCAGTATCCACGTAAAACCAGATGCACAAAGTGGCACATGATTCTGGAGCTGGAGGCTCTGGTGTGCCCATTTTTTCTCTCTCTGTTGTCTCTCTCTCTTCTCTCTCTGCTTGTAAATAAATAAAAGAAAATTTACAAAGAAGTAGTATTTTATGAGTGACTGTTGCAAAGAATAAGTAAGTTTGATGGCATGTATATGCATCAATGATGAGATATTTTCAGTCTATAAATTCAGGAAACTTACTAGACTATTGAACAAGATAGCGAGCTTCTTGTGTTTGTTTGGTGTATGTTCTAGTTAACTTTTCTCTCATTGCTACAGAAAAGAACCCAACCAAAGCTGTTGGGAGGAATGGATTTATTTTGGACTCTGAGGGAGACTCCATCATGGCAGGGAAAATGACGGCATGAGCAGAGGGGTGGACATCACCTCCTCCACTTTAAATAGCAGCAGGGGGCTGGAGAGATGGCTCAGCAGTTAGGCACTTGCCTCCAGTGCCTAAGGCCCCGGGTTCAATTCCCCAGGTCCCATATGGGCCAGACCCACAGGGTGGTGGCCCTGGTGCATTCTCTCTTTCTCTCTCTCTCTCTCTCTGCTTGAAATGAATAAATAAAAAAAAATAAATAGCAGCAGGAAGGTGTGCCAAACACTGACAAGGGGAAGCTGACTTATAACCTCCATAAGCCCCCTCCCAGCAACACAGCTCCAGCGAGGTCCTAATATCCACACTGCCATTATTAGCTAGGGTTCAATCATTCAGAACACATTCATTTGTGGGGGACACTTGGATCAAACCATGACAGCGTACCTCACTGATGTCTGTATTCAAGGGCTTTCAGTAAAGCTTGCCAAGTAACAGAGGCACAATAACTA
The DNA here is from genome assembly GCA_004024765.1 of Zapus hudsonius. Classification (NCBI taxonomy): domain Eukaryota; kingdom Metazoa; phylum Chordata; class Mammalia; order Rodentia; family Dipodidae; genus Zapus; species Zapus hudsonius. The sequence continues at coordinate 7,215 of PVHP010008760.1, forward strand.
TTTATTATCTGACAGGTGATGATAGTTAACTGTATGTGGCAGCTTGACTGGACTACCAGGTGCCCAGGTAGATGGTTAAGTAGTATTTCTCAGTGTGTCTGGGAAGGTGTTTTCTGAAAAACTCAGTGTTTGAAGGAGAATGTTTTCTGCCTCATTGATTTTTGAACTTGGCCATGAGACTTTCATGGCCAATGGGATGTGGACAGACTGAGCCTGGCCCTGGTATGCTGCATCTCCATTAGCTCTCATGCACTCCTGCCATTTACTGTGAGGTAAATATGCCACTGATCTGAGGAGAATGGGGAGACCCCTGGAAAAGACCGGAGTCTCTGGGGATATAAAACCCATGGAGTCCAGATGAATTCATCAAACTGCAGCCAACCCCAGACACATGAGTGAAAAGTTAGACATTTATTTTTTCTTTTTTTTATTTATTTTTTATTGTCCATAATGAGTTACAACATTTAGTGGGCAAACAATGAGTTGTTATCCCCAATTCCCTGCTGCCCTCCCCTCCCCACTCCGCTGGATAACCTCCTCCATGGGTCGTCTGGATCAGTCCTTGTGACAGGGGACCATGGATAGCCTAGTATTCAGCCAGGTTCTCCTGGCCATGCCTCTGGATAATCTCCTCCACCACGGCTCTCACAATCTTTCCGCCCCCTCTTCCGCATAGTTCCCTGAGTGAGTCGTGGTGGATGAGTATTAAGGCTGCTTTAAGGTTGTGAGCTTAGGGGTCTTTGTGTTGAAAGTCGTTGGTTTCTGTCTCACGACATTTATTTTCTTAAGTCATTCAGTTTTGGGGATTGTTTGTTACATATCAGAAACTGACTGATACAAGCAGATATTTTGTACTTTAAACATTATTTATTTATTTTCAAGCAGAGAGAGATAGGAGAGAGAGAGAGAGAGAGAGAGAGAGAGAGAGAGAGAGAGAGAGAGAGAGAGAGAGGCCATTGCAGGGCCTCCAGCCACTGCAGATGAGCTCCAGATGCATGTACCCCTTTGTGCATTTGGCTTTATGTGGGTGCTGAGAATTTGAACCTGGGTCATCAGGCTTTTCAGACAAGGGCCTTAACTGCTGAGCCATCTCTCTAGCCCCCAGATTTATTTTTTAATAAGTAGAAACTTTGTATGTACAATTCATATGTTGGTACCACATATTTCCTTCCTCCCTGCCCCCATTCCACTGAGGGCCTTCCTCAGTGGGATTGCTGGAATACTCCATGGAATGCAGGGTTATGAGTTGTGTGAGCAGCAGCAGTGTGTGTGTGGGGGGGGCAATGCCTCTGGATATTCCCCCCACCATGGCTCTTACAATCTTTCCACCCCACTTTTCACAAGTGGCTATTTTATCTGCTAGGATTCTATTATGCCTCCCATAAGCAGTTAGCTAAAGTCTTGACATACACTTGGCTACAAGTAGTTATCGTATTGAAATCATCAGATGGCTAGATGATATTTGGATATCTTGTTCAAGAGGAGCGTAGATACACATTTGTCCATTCCTGGTTTGGGAGCTCTGCAGTCACTACTAAATTTCACATCACCAGGGAAGTGCTAGTGGTCTAGGAGGATCTACATTCACAGAGCGAGCAGGTCAGAGATAATTGATGGGTCCTCTTCCCTAAAAGAGGACCTGGCACCATGGCAACCATAGGCACATCGAGTTTTGTGACTGTGGATTATAATTACCAAGTTATTAAGCGGAAGGGTTATGTGGAAGATTGATGGTTCTTGCTCGATGTAATGTGTCCTTTAAATGCTAACTAATATGTTAAATGCAAGGAATAAATAGGTTCGATGGCTTATTTATGAGGCAATTATGGGATATTTTCAGACTATAAACTAGGGCAACTGTAGAAACCCAATGTTGCGGAGGAGAGGCCTGAGGTGGAAGTCAGGAAATCTGGATTCTCTTCCCGCTTCTAGCCAGTGAACTTAATTAAACAGGTTACATCATAGCTGAGCCCCAGTTTCTTCATTTTGAAAACTGGAGGTGAGGTCACTAAAATCCTCACTTCATAGAGTGCCTGTGAGGAGTCCATGACTGACTCCATCACTCGCTACCTTAATTCTTTGAGACAGGGTCTCTCCTTGAACCTGGAGCTCACCAATTCAGGTAGACCAGCTGTCCAGTGATGTTCAACATAGTTCCTGGCACACAGTGAACCTGACAAACACAGCTTCATTCTCTTACTGAAAATGAAAGTCTAGAGTCATCTGGTGAAAGAAAGATTCCTTCTCTATGTTTTCAGTCAAGAAATGATTGGCATAATTTCCAGTAGGCTATTGTTATTCAATTCTAACTTTTAAAGAAAAAAAAACTCTTGAATTATCATCTATTTTTAAAAATGAGACATTTTGGTAAATCCAGGCAAGACGAAAAACTCAAAATCACCCTCTGGATCCTCCCATATAAATATAAATTCATTAACTTGTTAAGTAGATTCATCTTTTAAAAACCTATGTATAGGGGCTGGGGAAATGACTTAGTGGTTAAGGCCCTTGCCTGCAAAGCCTAATGACTCAGGTTCAATTCCCCAGTACCCATGTAAAGCCAGATAGATGCACAATGTGGTGTACACATGCATCTGGAGTTCGTTTTCAGTGGCTGGAGGCCCTGGCATGCCCATATTCTCTCTCTCTCTCTCTGTCTCTCTCTGTTTCGCTCTGCTTGCAAATAAATAAATAAAAATTTAAAAATTTGTATATAAAAACCAATGTATAGAATTTCTTTCTTTCCTTCCTTCCTTCCTTCTTTCTTTCCTTCCTTCTTTCTTTTCTTTTCTTTCTTTTTTTCCTTTTTTGTTTTTTGAGGTAGAGTCTCACTCTAGCCCAGGCTTACTTGGAATTCACTATGTTCCAGGCTGGTCTCTAACTCATGGTGATCCTCCTACCTCTGCCTCCTGAGTGCTGAGACTAAAGATAAATGCCACCACACGTGGCCCTATGTACAGAATTTTTGTTTTCAATTTGAAACTGTCGAGAGCCGGAGAGATGGCTCAGCGGGTTAAGTGCTTACCGTGCAAGCGTGAGGGCCATGTTCATTCAGATCCCCAGCACCCATGGAAATGTTGGGTGTGGATCCCTGGGATTCACTGGCCAGCTGGTCTAGCCGAATTGATGAATTGGTTCAAGGAGAGACCCTGACTCAAAGAATTAAGGTAGAAAGTGACTGAGGAAGGCATCTGATGATGACCTCTGACCTTCACATGAAAATGCACATATGTCCATATACACCCTCACCCATGTGCCCATACACACGCGCGTGCGCACACACACACATGCACACATGCATGCACACATATGCGCGCACACACAATCTCAAGTTGGAATCATGCTGTACGTGGTGATTTGTCACTGTCTGAGATGTTTCCAATGTCATTCAGTGTCCTCCTATAACACACTTCTTAATGGCTGCAGAGTGCTATTTTTGAAGAACCCATTTTTATAGGAAGAGTTTTAGCCCGCTCACTTAAATTATACTTTCAGACTTTCTGAAATCTTCATTTCAAATTGGTCTTAAATAGGCCAGGGCTTGGCTGGAAGATTCCTCTCCACCCCTTCCTTCCCCCCGCTGCTGCCCCAAGCTCTCTGTCAAGCAGTTAATGATCGTGCCAGGCTCTTATGCAGTCGGGAGCTCTCAGCTTAAAGGGTCTCTGCGGTGAGCCATTTGGTAAAAGGGAAGAATGGCATTCATATAATCACCCTCTAATTTTTTTTCTGCTAGGCTGTTTTTTTTCTCCCCCTAAATTGAGTTTTTTTTTTCTTCAAGTCCATCCACAGGTTTGAAAATTCCTCACTGGGACTTCTCAAACTTCTTTACATGGTCCCAGGTAGCATGTTTTCTCTGAGTAACAAGAAATAAATACTCTCTGGGGCTGGAGAGATGGCTCAGCGGTTAAGGCACTCGCCTCCAGTGCCTAAGGCCCCGAGTTCAATTTCCCAGGACCCACATAAGCCAGACCCACAAGGTGGTGGCCCTGGTGTGCTCGCACTCTCTCTCTCTCTCTCTCTCTCTCTCTCTCTCCCTCCCTCCCTCCCTCCCTCCCTCTCTGCTTGAAAATGAATAAATATTTTTAAAAAAGAAATAAATACTGTCTGTTCCTCATGCCACCCAGGATTGGGTGTCTTGCCTTCTATTGGTAACATCTGTGATGTTGAGGTCGGGTGTTTTGTGTCAATGCATTGGAAAATCACATTACATATTTATTTTAGTGTGGATGAGAAGTACATCTATCTAACGCCCTTATGTATATGACTCATAAATGAAACCCGAGATATCATGGGGATTTATTTGAGCACAAAATTCATTCATGTGCAATTCATTTGTGTGACCGAGAGTCAGAGGTGACATGAAAAGTTGACATTTGGGAAATCTGGTGGCTTTCCCTCTCTGCCTTGTGGTACTTGACACTGTGCAAATGTTGTCACCATGGAAGCCACCATCATCCGCCTGGACTTATGAAGTCCTGCCCTTTGGGTCTGTCTGCTTTCCTTCTGTGACTCTTCCAACTCATGTCCACATAGCAGCCAAGGGGATTGTATGGATAGTGTGTGTGTATAGTGTGTGTGTGAGGTGGTGTGTGTGTGTGTATGTGTGTGCATGAAGATATGTACACGTGTATGCCTATCCATGAGAAGAAAACATTGGGCACTTTTCTTAGGATGTTGTGTATCTTCTATTTTTTGACACAGTCTAACAAAAAGGAAAAATAAAAGCCCAGAACTGGCTTAATTAGAGCAGTCTGGTTGGCAGTGAGCCCCACCTGCCTCAACTTTCCAGTGCAGAACATCTGGCTTTTTTGGGTTTGTTTTCATAGGTTCTGGAGATTGAATTGTCTTCTCATGCTGTACAGTAGGCTCTTTACTGAGCTGTTTCCCTCACCCACAAAGGGATTTCAGTTATTATTATTACTGTTATTGGTTTTTCGAGGTAGGGTCTCGCTCTAGTCCAGGCTGACCTGGAATTCACTCTGTAGTCTCAGGGTGGCCTTGAACTCACAGCGATCCTCCTACCTCTGCCTCCCGAGTGCTGGGATTAAAGGCGTGCGCCACCACACGGGCTTAAGTTATTATTTTTTGACATTTTGTATATGTTTACAATGTATTTTAATCATACCTACCCCATTATCTTCTCTTATTCCTCTCCCCTCTGAGCCCCTGTTTCCAGACTAGTCTTCATTATCTTGAGTCTTAGTTTTGTGACCCACTGAGTTTAGTTAGGGTTGCTTGCATAAGCGTGGGTGGGGGCTATTTCCTTAAGTCTGGGTAACTTACCAGTGGCTACCCTACCAGCCAAAAAAAAGTTCCCCCCTCGCAGTACAAAGAAAGTTTTTTTTTTTAAAAAGAAGCATAAACAGAACTGATCAGTGACTTATCATTGTTTTATAAAAATATTTTTATTTAGCCGAGCATGGTGGAGGCAGAGGTAGGAGGATCGCCGTGAGTTCAAGGCCACCCTGAGACTACAGAGTGAATTCCAGGAGAGCCTGGACTAGAACGAGACCCTACCTCGAAAAACCAAAAAAAATTTTATTTATTTGCAAGCAGAGAGAGATGCAGATAAAGAGATAGACAGACAGACAGACAGACAGACAGACAGACAGATAGATAAAGAGAATGGGCACACTAGGATCTCTAGCTGAAGCAAATAAACTCCAGTCACATGTGCCACCTTGTACATCTGGCTTTATGTGGGTACTGGGGAATCGAACCCTGGTCATCAGGCTTTGTAAGCAAGCACCTTCACCGCTGAGCCGTCTCTCCAGCCCTCCATTGTTCTTAAGGTTAAAAAAAAATCACTTCCTTTTGTTTGTGGCAGTTAGGGTTGAACCCAAGGCCATACACATTTTAGCCAACGGCTCTACCATTAGTGCTACATCCCTGGCCCCCAAATCAAAACAGGCTTCAAAGGGTTGATATCTTTATTTTACAGAAATAAGAAAGTGGAAGTGATACGGGTTGCTGATAATTAATAGTAAGCAACGTGGGGAGGGGCAGAGAGTTTTGGAATCCTCCCTTCCCCCTCCTCCTATTCTGAGTTCTTGTCCTCTAATGCCAAAGAATTGTACACGGGGACAGAATTAAATTTTAATTATACATTTATTCTAATTTAGTAGATTAGGAAAAGGGGAGTTGGATGGGGAAATTGGATGTGGGAAGTCATAGAGTTTTCCTGCCACCAGTGTGGGGAAAACACGTGTCAGAGTTCACAGAGCTTTTACTATTTAGTTAGATAAACAGCCCAAGAAAAGATAATAGAAAGCTCCCTTTATGAAAAAGAGAGGTTCGTGAGAGAAAGGTCTGGAGCCTGCCCCCCTACCCCAGCAATCAGCTGGGGTAGGGGTACAGGCCTTACCTCACTGAGGCCTGGGTCAGCAGTCGTCCTACTCCATTGCCATGTGGGGGAAGAGAGGCCTACTTCCTCTAGGGAAGCTAGTTTTAAGTCCTCCCCAGGTGAGTGAGAGGGACAGCTGATTGGTTCATATCTGACCAATCAGTTTTAGCACCTAGGTTGTAGCTCTAACTAGACACCTCCCATTCAAGGGGAGGGGCTGGAAGGGGAGGGGTGGTCCCTACACACACCTGACTGTCACAGAAGTTCAGAGAAGTCGAGTGATAGATTCAGGACTGCACCTATGAAAAGTAGTGATTTTAGGTTTTTGTTTTACTTTAGGTCATGTTTTGAAAACCACTCTTCCATCCATGTGACTATAAGATTTTCTTTTCTCAATTAGAAGAAACCAGTTGTGTCGACTGTTATTGGTTGATTAGAAGTCAGGGGGAAAATAACCCCCCAAACCCAACAGCATAACTCAAACTAGCTTAAGTCAAGGAAGAAATGGATGGATCCAGTAACTGAAAAAGCACAGGAAATCACATATCTCAGACATGGCTGAGGTCTTTTCATCTCATCTCTGTCTCTTTGTTTCTATCTCCGTTAGATCCAATCCCCAAGGGAAGCTTTTCCCTTATGGTCAGAGTAACTTCCAGAAGTTTCCAGGAGCAGATCTGTGGTAGTTTGAATAATGTCCCCCAAAAAGAATTAAGGATTTATTAAAATTATTAATTGTCTCCAGGCTTCTGGCTGGAGGAAGTGCCACTTTGGCCTAGCCTCCTGGGGACTGACTGACCCTTTCTAATTTGGATGTAAAATACTAAGGATAGATATGCAAAAGAAGAGCCGGAATCCTGACCTGGAGTTCTGCATTTTGTGAATCACAGTGTGTTACAGTGTGCTTGCTTGGTGCTGGTGCTGGGCTTCTGTCTCTGTCTCTGCTTGGATCTGTGAAAAGGGGCCAGCTTTTTTCCTTAACTTCCCCTAGAACCGTTCAATAAATTTTCCTCCTCAAATCATGCCTGGTTTGAAGATTCATCCCAGCGGCATGTGGCTGACTGCGAAAAGATCCTTTTAGGTCTATGTCAAACAGGAAAAGCAAGATATTCCCAGACCAAGTCTCCTTGCATCTCGCGGGCTCTCATTGAATCCCGTGGTTATCCTTCCACCCATCACTAGTGCCAAAGGAATGGAACCTTCTGTTTGACTTGGGCCTGGGATCCACGCTGTGACCTGGGCTGGGAATGGAGACACACCTGCAGCACGTGGGCTGAGTGTGGACAGAAGGTATTTCTTTAGATAAGTCAAGATTCTTGGCCTGGAGAATGGCAAAACCCACCCCTGACACCCAAGGAACATGTCCCTGGGTTTTAGACTGGAAAAAGCAAAGACGTGTATAGGAAAGAAGACTAGATCAGAAAGGGAGAAGTGAATGGGTGTTGCTCTTTTTTTTTTTGCAGATGGGGATTCAATCTGTTGTTCAGGCTGGTCTAGGGCTCAAGGGATCCACCTGCATCTGCCTCCCTAGTAGCTGCGACAACAGAAGTCCGGGGTTTGCATTTGGGGGATGGCTGCTTGGTGTGATGGAGACTGGCCCCTTAGGAAAAGGATGGGTCTGATTGTGGCCAGAGAGATGCTTGTCACCCACCCACTTGGTCCTGCTTCCTTTAAGGCTCTGGTCATGGTCAGATCTCCTGTCTGTGTCCAGATCAAGTGTAAGTCACAGCTGAGACGGGGGAGTCGAGGAAAGCTGATGGATGTTCCATTTCATCTTCAGAGATCCATTTGTCCCTCCCTCCCTTCTTCCCTCCCTCCCTCCCTTCCTTTCTTTCTTCCTTTGTTTTTCAAGGTAGGGTCTCCCTCTAGCCCAGGCTGACCTGGAATTCACTCTGTAGTCTCAGGGTAGCCTCGAACTTACAGTGATCCTCCTACCTCTCCTACCTCTGCCTCCTGAGTGCTGGGACTAAAGGTGTGTGCTACCACACCCAGCCAAACAATTTTTTTTTTTATTATGTGGTGTATGTGTATCTGTATGTATGTGTGGATGTATACTGTGTGTGTGTGTGTGTGTGTGTGTGTGTACAGGTCTGAGGACAACCTCAGAGTGTTTGTCCTCTCTCTTCACCTGTTGACACAGGGTCTCCTTTGCTGTTATTTTGTTTTTACCTCTTGGCTTTGTATGAGCCTAGCTGGCTCCGGAGTCTCTGGATTCTTCAAGCTTTCACTCCCATTGCATTGGGATCATTGTGAGAAGCTTTGCCTGGGTGTTCAGGAGTCGAACTCAGATCAGCAGGCTTGCAAGGAAGCACCTTTATCTGTTGAACCACCTCCTCCAATAAAATTTTGTATCTGATATCTAATACTGTCTAGAATTTGTTGATCTCTTCTCTCTCATACACCACAGGAATTTTCCTGTTCATGAAACACACTTAGGGAATAGGAGCTTTACAGGCTGGGGAGATGGCTCAGCAGTTAAAGGCACTGCTTGCAAAGCCTGCTGGTCTGGGTTCGGTTCCCGAGCACCCATGTAAATCTTGAGCACAAAGTGGCTCATGCATCTGGAGTTTGTGCAGTGGCAAGGGGGACATTCCCCCACCTTGCAAATAAATAACTAGCATTTTATTTTTTTGCATTAAAAAAGAAAATATGAACTTTAATGACTTTATAGCGCTCCAATATATGTTTGTGGCCTAATTAGCTAGAGCCTCATTACTATGCATATTGGCAGCTTTAATACTTTCTACGTTATAAATAATTTTGAAACAAATATCCATATGCATAAACATAGCTGTATTCATTTGTCTCTACCATCGTGTTAAAGTTCCTAATATTGTTAATTTGCTTGAGGGCTTTTATTTTAAAATGTATGTTTTATTTATAAACTCCCTACATATGCTTAAAAATACCCAAAAGTTAAAAAAAATTCTAATGTTACAAAGGGTGTTAAATCAACAGCAAAAGATAACAGCCACTCCCCCTCAAGGTAATTTCTGCTGGCTGTCTTAATATATACTTTTTCAGACCTTTTCTTTGTTTTGTTTATGTTTTTCAAAGTAGGGTCTCGCTCTAGCCCAGGCTAACCTGGAATTCACTATGAAGTGTCAGGCTGGCCTCTAACTCATAGCGATCCCCCTACCTCTGCCTCCCCAGTGCTGGGATTAAAGGCGTGCACCACCACGCCCAGCTCTCTTTCAGACCTTTTTGATGTAAGCATGCATGTGCATAGATTTGTTGATTTCTTTTTAATTTCTTCCTCCTTTTCCTCTCTCTCTTTTTTTCTTCCTTCTCTCTTTTCTTCCAAATGCCAGCATTGGCTCAGCAATCCTTTGTATGAAGTTTTTCAATAGACAGAGCACCTATGTATTTAAGAAGTGAGGCACATAATAAATTCATACTGATGCTGCCAATTAAATCATGGCTGTGGGGCTTTAATGTAACTGCAATACTCTGACATCGGTAACTCCTTCTTCCCTTGCTGAACATCTTAGTTCCCAAAGACAACAACGTAATGTGTCTTTAGACCCATTCAGCAATGTCCCACAATGCACCACACTGGTCCACAAATAACAATGCCAAAGTCTACATCAACAAGATTAATGAAACTAGTTTAAGGGTTTTCTTTTCTTCTATTGAGGTAAAATTCATGTAACATAAATTTCATCTTTTTGAGAAGTTGTGTTAATTAAAAAAAAAAGAAAGTCTTCCAAATGTCTGTGTGTATTGTCTTCGATCCGTGCTGATCTCACTCTTGGCTAAAGAATCTGTTTTTTTACAGATGGCAGAAAATACCCCGGAGACCCAAGACCCCTCAGTACAACAAGAAAAGGAAGCTGACTGCCTAGCATGTGATAAGTCAGATCTATCACTCAGGAGACACCACAGAGGGAGTGGTGGATTCAATACAATGACTGCTCTCACTGCTAGCCTGACAACCTCCTCCAGGGAGATGGCGGTAGACACTGAGGAGACTCAAAACTCAGCAGAGCAGAAAATCAGAGGCTGATGAGATCTCAACACTAAAGAGGTTTATAACACATCCTCCACGGCTCAGGGAACATCGAGGAAGAGGAGCCAGAAAGAATGTAAGAGCCACAGGGTGGGAAGGTGTACTCTGGGGTATAGAAGTCCCCACAGAGAAATGGCACATTCAGGAAAGGGCGTGGGGGAAGAGAGGGGATAAGAATGTAATCCTCTGGGTTCACCAAGTGACCCATTTACAATATGTTCATATAATAAAGTTCTCCATAAAAGCAAACAAAATAAAATCAAACAGTTCACCTTTTCCACCACTTGAAAGGGTTTAGGGGTGTTGTGGCCTCATCCTCACTGTCTAGAATAAAAACATTTTCATCCCTCTCACAAAAGCTGTATTGTTCCCTTGATGAGCAGGAAGTGGCCATCATCGTCCTTTTTTTATTGCTGTTGGCTTAAAGTCTATTTTGTCAGATATTAGAGTATCCACACCTGCTTTTTTATTTTTCCCACATGCCTGGAAAATTGTTTTCCACCCTTTTATTCTCAGAGGTTACTGTCTTTAGCAATAAGGTGTGTTTCTTGAAGGCAACAGATGGAAGGGTCCATTTTCCTGATCCAACCTGCTATCCTGTGTCTTTTTATAGGAGAGTTGAGTCCATTTACATTCAAAGTTATAACTGTGAGGTTTGCCATGTTATAGAGAATATGGAGGTTGGTATCTGAGCTGTTGCTGCTATCTCTTTTGTGTTACCTTGCTTGTTCTCTGTTCCTTTCCTGGGGTGGGTTGTTTGTTTCGTCTGCATGGGATATCTCATGAAGTATCTTTTGAAGGTTTGGCTTTGTGCTCAAGTAATTGTAAAGCTGATTAGTCTCATGGAATACTTTAATTCCTCCATCAATTATGATGGATAACTTTGCTGGGTAGAGTAATCTAGGTTGGAATCTGTTCTTTAGGCCTAGAATCGCTTTGTTCTAAGCTCTCCTGGCTTTTAAAGTTTCTATGGAGAAGTCTGATGTGATTCTGATGGGTTTTCCTTTATACGTGAGTTTCCTTTCTCTCGTTGCTCTAAGGACTCTCTCTTTATCCTCAATGTTTGGCATTGTAACTAAGAAATGTCTTGGGGTGTTCCTCCTTTGGTCCAATTTGTTTGGGGTCCTCCATATCTCTCTTAGCTATACAGGACTATCTCTTGCCAAGTATGGGAAGTTTTCTTGAATGATTCTGTTGAAAATATTTTCTATGCCCCTAGTTTGGTTTTCTTCTCCTTCTGGGATCCCCATGATCCTGAGATTAGGTCTTTTTATGGTATCCCACATTTCCCTTGAGTCTTGTTCACTTGCTCTTTTGAATTTTGTCAAGGTTCTGATTTCTCTCGAATTCTCCTCTGTTCTGTCTTCCATGTCTGAGGTTCTGTTTTCCCAGTGATTAATTCTCTTGGTAAGAGATTCTAGGGATATTCTTATTATTTCAATATGGGTTTCTTTTTTCCTGCAATTTCTTTTTGGGTTGCTTCTATCATCCTGTTGAGATGTGATTTCATTTCAAGGTTTGATTTCATTACTTCTTCCTGACAGTCATTCTTATATTTGCAGATGTCTTTGGTTAATTTGGAAAGCTGGTTTTTCAAACCTTCAGTTTGCTGGCTTGCCTTTAGTTCTCATATGTCTCTTCTGACACCCATTTGGTTCTCCTCCATTATATTAAGCCTGGTGGCAAAGCTAATAAGCTGACTTTGTACCCTTTCAATATGTTGGTCCATCTTTTCTTGCATGACTAACATTAAGTTCTCCTTAGGATCTGTGCCAGTATGATCAGGGTTTAGTGTCATGTCTTCCTGGGCCTGCCTCTGCTCTCTCCCTTTTGTTGTGTTGTTGATGTCATTTGGTGTGGTTTCCTCAGCTGGTATAATATTCTTGCGTTGAGGTCTGCCCATTTTGATTCCACTTGAGATGGTTGGTGGGATGCCTTTGAGATATCTGAGCACTGGAAAGGTGCAGTGGTGGGAAAGCAGCCGGTCCCGGGCAGAAAAGGTAGCCGGTTCTTGGAGCGGGAAAGCAGCTGGGACCCGGGTCGGGAAAGCAGCCCGGTCCGGGGCGGGAGAGGAGCCGGTTCCCCGGGTGTGAAGGTAGCTGGACCCGGGACAGCAAAGCAACCCGACTAGGGTGGAAAAGGCAGCCAGGTTCTTGGGTGGGAAAGCGGCCAGGTCCTGGGGGGGGAAGGTGGGCAGCTTGGGCCCAGGGGTGGTGGGAAGGCAGGCGGCTCGGGCCCGGGGTGGCGGGAAGGTGGGTGGCTCGGTCTCCAGGGTGGTGGGAAGCCTGGCGGCTTGGGCCCTGGGGTGGCAGGAAGGCAGCAGGCTCAGACCACCAGAGCAGGTCCTGCCAGCTGGGCTGTTGTACTCACTGCCTCCAGTGCGCCCTTATGTTTGATGCGGGTTCCAATCAGTAGAATCTGTTGCTGGAAAGTGTCTGAAGTCAAGGTCCTGGCTATTGCTTGTGTCCATGGCCTGGATCACAGCTAAAAACCCTAACCTCTGTTCCCCCGGGGACACTGTGTGGCTTCTAGTCCGCCATCATGAACTGGAAGCCATATTTTCTTTAAAGATAATTGAAGAATTCCTGCCTGTGTGGTTGTGATACTCACATTTAAATTCACTTTTTTTTTTTTTTTGCTTTAGTTGGAATTCTTTTAGGGAATCACTTTCTAAGTTGGTTTATTTATCAGTTTAGGATATGAAGTCTTTGCTCATATTTGCTCATATAGGATCTTAAATATGATGCTTCACACTTTCTGTGAAGAAGTTGACTTACCGATTTTACTTATTTTAGAAGTGATTTGGTCTTTTTTTTTTATTTTTTGGCTGGGCTCTGAAAACATTACTATTATTGGGCCAGGGAGATGGCTCAGCAGTTAAAGGCACTTGTTTGCAAATCCCGATGAACTGGTTTCATTCCCCAGCATCCATGTAAAGTCAGATGCATACAAGGGTGAATGCATCTGGAGTTCATTTACAGTGGCAAGGTGCTCTGGTATACTCATTCTGTCGGTCTGTCTGTCTGTCTGTCTGTCTGTTTCTCTCTCTCTCTGTGTTTGCAAAGAAATAAACATATTTTAAAACCACTGCTATTATTGAAAGATTAAAAATGTTTTTGGTTGGTTTCCTTGAATTGCTCTTTTTCTGGAAGGGAGGGTATTGAGATAGTGCCTGCCCTGTACTTGCGATCCTCCCACCTTGGGGTCACAGGTGTGTACCCCTCTACCTGGCTAAGGAAGGACTCATTCTGTAGAGATGTGTATTATGCAACTATTATTCAGCTTCCATTTTCTTAACGTCTTTTAGTTTGTTTTGAAATACCAGGTCATAGCTTCCCCTTTGTTCCCCTTTTTCTGAGCATATATATATGTGACCTGCTTCCAGGGTAAATTCTCATTTTAGTTGTGATACTGAATGGGATTTCATAACCATGCTGCTGTGAAAAGAAATGGTTTCCTTTCTTTTGCTCACATGTGAGTGAGTGTGTGTGTGTGTGTGTGTGTGTGTGTGTGTGTGTGTGTGTGTGTGATGTTTTTCTATGCTTTTGTGTAGAAAGTTTGGCTAGGATAACCTGCCAACCTTCCCGTTTCCAGAGCTCCATCTTTAGTGATGTTCACCGAGTGATCCACAATACAGCCTCATGCTTCCAGCTGGGGCCTTTCTCTGTTTCTCTCTTATATGGGGACCTTCTGTCCCCTCTGTCCTGTTGTTTCTGTCCTGAGTGGATTCTGTTCTTAGCAATTCCTCCTCAGTGCAGGCTTTGCCTTAGAAGAGTACTTTAATTAGTCAGTCTGGAGAGTTCCAAGAGTGAGGCCTCCTTAGGAAGCAGGCCCTTTCCCATGATGCCGTTCCCTGTACACTCCTGATAGCTGCTGTCACAGACTCCTGCCAGGTGCTCTAGCTTGGCCCACCTTGTCAAGTCAGTTGGTGATTTAGTGGAAAGCTCATGAGGTAGGGCCTAGCTGGAGGAAGCAGACCACTGGGCCAAGTGTCATTGGGGAATGCATCTTGTCCTGGGCTCCTCTCTGTCTCTCCATGCTTCCTCATTGCCATGAGGTGGGGAACCTCCTTCACCAAACACTCACACCACCATGATTCTCACCATCAGAATTCATAATGTTCAAACCATGACATGTTCCCACTGCCACGACATTCACACCACCACAGTGTTCCCACCATCATCATGCTCCCACCACTACATGTTCCCACCACCACGGTGTTCCCACCACCATGATGTTCACACCTCTATGGTATTCCCACCACCACGATGTTCCCACCATCATGGTGTTCCCACCACCACCATATTCCCACCACCATCATGTTCCCACCACCACCATGTTCCCGCTACCATGATGTTCTCACCACCATGGTGTTCTCACCACTTGTTCCCACTCCCATGATGCTCTGCTTCCTCAAGGACTCAGAATCAATGGAGCCAATGGACTGGAATATCTGTAACCATGGGCAGAATAAATCCTCTCTTGTGTTGGTACTTAGAGTGATAAGAAGTAACCAGTGCTATCAGTTCCCTGGAAATACAGCCTGATGTGAAAACCCTGACAAGCATGAGCAGCTAGGAGCAGGCACCAGAAGAGGGAGTGAAAGAAGCTGGGAGTAGACCTTTCTACGTGACCTTCTAGGGGAGAATACCCTCCTGATGACATCATCCTGCCAAAACTGGAGTCCAGGAAACTCATCCCTGGACCATCCTTTGACAGTGGAAAGCCAGCTTGCTCCTGAAGCAGTCTCTTCTTCCTTCTGCTCCCAGGTTTGGGACCCCCCCCACATAGATGCATCTTGGGCTCACTGAGGCTCTCATACCCCTGAGCCCATGAACTCCAGCACTCAGAGGTTGTTTGTTGAGCCCCCTCCTCAGAGCTTGAGAGGCTAGAACCATTCCTTCTCTTTGGTTGGATGTGGGGGAGCATAACCCCCAACAAATTCCCATCACGATAACTTCATTCCGTGTTTCTCAATTCCAAACCTCATTTTCATAGCCCAGAGATGTGAGCTGCCTATCAATCCAGTTTACCAGTTCTTTGCCACACCCTGTACAGGTGGTGATATAACTTAATCTAGAATGTGGCAGCCTTGGCCCAATTCTAAGAAAGAGAATTGTTTA
Organism: Zapus hudsonius; assembly: GCA_004024765.1. Taxonomy (NCBI): domain Eukaryota; kingdom Metazoa; phylum Chordata; class Mammalia; order Rodentia; family Dipodidae; genus Zapus; species Zapus hudsonius. The sequence goes on from PVHP010008760.1 coordinate 22,687, forward strand.
TTATCATATTCTTTGGCCATTCAAATAAATATTTGTTTGACAGCTAACTTGTGTTGGATTATAGTGCTTTTACCCGAGAGAAGCTAATCTTTGTGGGGGTAAATGAAATAGGCAATTGGGACATTGTCCTGGGCTGACCACAGGAGGAAAGCTTTTGGGATTCAAGGTCACCTTCCCAGTCGTCTCTGTTGCCAAACTCACTGCAAGAGAAAAGAGAGATCAGTTTGCAAAGGTGTAAGTTTGCAAAGGTATATGGCACCCTGGGGCATGGATTGGAAACACCAATTCCTGGTATCCTGCATTAATAGATGCAGAGTGATATGTGGGGATTCCAATCAAAACCCAGGGGGCAGAAAGAAGAACTTTAGAAACCAAAAACTAAAAGTCAAGTTGGAGAAGAATGGGGTGAATTCTGTTGACCTTGGATCAGCCTGAAGTTGTTAAAAATATCCACTGGCATTGAAAGAAAGGGGTTCAAACAACCCTTTGACACCAATATCCACAGAGACCCAGCCCAGCATTTTACGTGGGTTTTGGAAGTCAAATTCAAGTCCTATTACTAGAGAAAATAACCTATGTGTCCACCAACAGATGAACGGAGGTGGCAGGGAGGGTCTGTCCACATGGTGGAATACTATACAGCTTTAAAAAGGAGTGGAATTCTGGTAATGCTATAACAGAGTGAACCTTGAAAACATGCTCAGTGAAGGAAGGATGTCAGTCACAAAAGCCAATGTGTGATTCTAGTTATATGAGGTGCTCAGAAGAGAGAAACACACAGCTATAAAAACCAGAAGTTCCCAGGTCAGGGGCCGGAGGAAAGGGACGATGAGGAGTTACCGTTTCCCTATCCACCTGTAGTCCCCTAGGGAACACTGCCTTGAGGTGAGCTAATTGAAGAGGGTGCCTGTGGCTCGTGTGCTCAGACTGATGGATGAGTCAGGACTGTCTTCCTCACATAGGAACTAATGGCTACTGTGGTTTGAATTTGAAATGTCCCCATGGGCTAGTGGGCTTGAATACTTGGTCCCTAGCTCTTGCTGTTGTTTTGGAAGGTTGTGAGATCTTTAGGAGGTGAAGCCTTGCAGGAGGAAGTGGGTCACTGAGGGATGGACTTTGAGGTTTTAGAACCAGGCCCTACTTCCTGTCCATGGTCTGCTTCCTGACTGCAAACCTGAACAGCCACCTCATGCCATAACTGCTATGCTTTCCCCTTCACGGTGGCTGAATATTTTATTTATTTATTTATTTAAAAGGAGAGAGAGAGGGAGAGAGAGAGAGACAGAGAGACAGAGAGACAGAGAGAAGTCAGGGAAGGGGGAGAGAATGGACATGCCAGGGCCTCCAGCCTCTGCAAACAAACTCCAGGTATATGCACCACTTTACATGGGTATTGGGGAGATGAACCCGGGTTGTTAGGCTTTGCAGGCAAGTGCTTTAACCACCGAGCTATCTCTCCAGTCCAAAGTATAGGCAGAAATAAACCCTTTCTTCATTTGCTTCTTGTCAGGCATTTGGTCATAGTATTAATCAGAAAAGTAATTAATACAATGGCCAAATCCAGAAGATGGTCTCCAAAAAATGGCATCATAGAATGAGTGTCCTGGCATGACCATGCACACTGAAACATCATCTCCTCCCGGATACTGGGCATCCTAATCAACCTCTCCCTCCTCCCAGAGATGTGGATGTTGGCAAAGATGCTTCCCTGGACTGCTTACTGTCCCTGAGTAATTTGAATAAATTAGATGCTAAGGGCAGTTCCCATAGGGTCATATTGCCTGCCTCCTAAGAGTCTAGCTGGTGGAATTCTTTTTTTAAAATTTTCCCCGAGGTAGGGTGCTCTAGTCCAGGCTGACCTGGAATTCACTATGTAGTCTCAGGCTGGCCTCAAACTCACGGCGATCCTCCTACCTCTGCCTTCCAGATTAAAGGCCTGTTGCCACTATGCTGAGCTGCTGGTGGACTTCTTTATGCATGTATGTGGGTGCACATAAGTGTACAAGTGCATGTGCACTATGTGGAGGACAAAGGACAACCCAGCTGTCATCCACCTTTTATTTTTACTTTTTTTTTTTTGAGGCAGGGCCTCTTACTGGCCTGGAACTAGCCAATTAGGCTACACGTGTTGTAGTCAGACACATGCAGCTGGGATGAATCTCCAAACCAGGCACAATTTTGGGGAGGAAAGAATTTATTGAAGTAACAGACTCAGGGGACGCTAAGGAAAAAAGGCTGGCCCCCTTTTACAGAAGCAAGCAGAGAGAGAGAGAGAGAGAGAGAGAGAGAGAGAGAGAGAGAGAGAAGCTCACCACCAGCAAGCACCTTAAGCAAGCAAGCACATTGTAATTCACAAAATGCAGAACTGCCAGACCCAGTTCTGGCTCTTCTTTTGCATATCTATCTCTAGTATTTTGCATCCAATTTAGAAAGGGCCAGTCCCCAGGAGGCTAGGCCAAAGTGACACTTCCTCCAGCCAGAAGCCTGGAGACAATTAACAATTTAATAAACACAATTATAATAAACTCTATTGGGGGACGTTATTCAAAACTACCACAACTGTCTAGGCCAATGAGCCCTGGGGATGAACTCGTTTCCACCTCCCCAATGCTTGGATTAGAGGCATATTACATGCCTAGTATTTTATGTGGGTTTTGGGAGTCAAACCCTAGTCCTCTTGCTTATGAGGCAAGCACTTTACTGACTGAACTAGCCATCTCCCCAGCCCCTCACTGGTGGAATTCTTGACTCTAATTTGAAAAGAGAAGATTCAGGTCACAAGAGAGTGATGCTTAGCACAAAGGAAGGTCTTACTAATGGGTGGATTTCTAGGAACTTCTTTGTGGTGGGCTTTCTCTTCAATGATATTAATATATTTCTCCCACAAAAGCCACAAACAGGGCAGTGAGTATGGGTATGTGTACTCTCAGGATAGGGAAGAGGGGCTGGAGACCAGGCCTTCCTATCTATGTGGTGTCTTTGATAAAGAAGGAAAACCTGCTGATAGTTTCCTGACTGGGTATCTGTTTGAAGTTGAATGGACAGGAGTCATCTTTCAAGGCTGCTCCCGAGTCTCCTCCAGCATAGCACCAGCATCAGCGGAAGCGTTTGCAGGTCAGGCCAACTCTGTTTCCCTGACAATAAGATTATCCCAGCTAGATTCAGGTACTGCTTAAACCAAGTTAGGTGCAGAATAATTTAAAACCTCAGCACTCTGGATTTGAAAATCTGCTGAAGGAATGACAGGCTAAGGGCTGATTTATGCTTTATTTGACTTGGAGGGTAAAACGAAGAATAATTGAACACATGAGTCTTAGAAAAAAATTGGTATGAAATCTTCTTGGAGAGGATTTTCATATCCCCTGAATCTCATGATGGTACAGGCTCTCTTTTATCACCTGGACAGTGTTTTATATTGATTCTGGTTACTGTTAATAAAAATGTTTCTCTATGTATGAAATGCACCATGAAAGGAACCTGGGTGCCTCTGAAGGTTGACTCATCTGCAAATCCATGTTCCATCCCTCCCTCCACCCCTCCATCCACTCCTATATCCGTCCATCATCCACCCATCCTTCACATCCACTCATCGGCCTCTACACACATCCATCCACTCACCCATTCACCCAAATATCCCCCACCCCCACCCACTGTCCACCGCTTAACCATCACACATCCACCCTTCCATTCCTACATCCACCCATCATCAATCCATTCTGCATCCATCCATCCACTCACCTGTTTATCCACCCGCATACTCTACCCATCGGAGAAATCTTCCCTCCAGTGGAATTTTCTTTGCTGCATAGCTACAGTGGTCTCCCTGACCTCTTTGCCTCTAGCCCCCCACGCATCACATTTTGGATCCACACTGAATAGGGAATGGTCTTTCTACCCTTCACTGTCCACATTTGAAACGAACGAGGTTGTAAACTGTGTTGCCCTGGATTGTTATAAATGGGATCATTGTTCCGTGTGCATAGATGTTTTCTTGGTGTGTGTATGTAAACATGTGCGTGTGGAAATCAGAGGTCAATGTCAGATGTCTTCCTGCCACTTTCCACCTTATCTTTATTTATTTATTTGCAAGCAGAGAGAGAAGAGAGAGAGAGGGAGGGAGGGGAGAATGAATGGGTACACCAGGGCTTCTGGCTACTGCAAATAAACTCCAGATGCATGCTGCATTTTGTGCATCTGGCTTTACATGGGCATTGGGGAATCAAACTTGGGTCCTTAGGCTTTGCAGGCAATCGCCTTAACTGCTGAGCCATCTCTCCAGCCCCTCCCTTTTCCTTTCTGAGACAGGGTTTCACACTAGACTAGCTGGTCAGCCAGAGCCAAGAAGGATTCCTTGTCTCTGCCTCCCCAGTGCTGGGATCACATCATGACCAGGTTTTTAACATGAGTGCTGGGGATCTGAACTCAGGTCCTTAGGCTTACATGGCAAAGTGTTTTATCCACGGGGCCATCTCCCCAGCTCTACTTATGGAGTTCTGTGTCAGTATCAGCTGTAGGCACCGGAAGTTCAGCAGCAAAGACACAAACCTTGTCCTTGTGGGTGAGGTGGGCAGCAGCTACGTCATCAAATGATTACCTGGTGCAGTTTTAAATTGAAAAATAGTAGTGTGCATGGGGTCCCTGGCACTGTGACTGTCACTCGTAAGTGTTGAATGCACTAACAGTTATTAATATTATATAATTGCTCTCCTAAAACATTTCATTAGTAATTATCTTTACTAACAATTTACTGAGCCATTAATATGACTCAGCCATTATGTTAAGCACAACGAGATGAATATGATCCTCTCTCATTTTATATGTGGGTGCAGAAGGAAAGTCTCTCATTGTCTTCTAGGAAATACTCCAAATTCATAGGACTTTATTTTATTTTTTATTTATGCATTTATTTATTTATTTTTTGGTTTTTTGAGGTAGGGTCTCACTCTAGCTCAGGTGGACCTGGAATTCACTATGGAGTCTCAGGGTGGCCTTGAACTCATGGTGATCCTCTTACCTCTGCCTCCTCAGTGCTGGGATTAAAGGCGTGCGCCACCACGCCCGGGGGGACTTTATTTTAGACAGGGTCTCACTGAATTGTCCAGGCTGGCCATGAACTCACGATCCTCTGCCTCAGCCTTTGGAGTACTGGGATTACAGGCATGCATTATCATGTCTGTCTTTCTCCAGGGCTTGTCATCTGGCTCTGTCTCTTCAGTTTCATATCTTGTTGAACTCTCTGTATTCTGTCTTGTGACTGTCATCTTTAAAAATTATTTTATTTATTTATTTACAAGCAGAGAGAGATAGAAAGAAGAGAGGCAGACAGAGAAAATGGGCACACCAGGGCCTCCAGCCACTGTAAATGAATTGAATTCTAGATGCATGTGCCACTTTGTGCATTTGGCTTTACATGGGTTCTGGGGAATTGAACTCAGGTCCTTCTGCTTTGCAGGTAAACACCTTAACTGCTAAGCCATCTCTCCAGCCCTCCGCCTTATCTTTTAGAGACAGCTCCCTGGTATGGGCTAAACTAGCTAACCACCAAGCTTTAGGGGTCTTTTCTCCACCTCCCCAGCACGGGGATTACAGTGACATGCCCCCTTACCCCCATGCTTGGGTGTTGAAGATCAAACTCAGGGCTTCCTGCCTGTATCTCTACATTTCTCAGGCTCCTATTCTTGCATGGGGTTTTCCCTGACCATAAATGTTCCTCACCACCCTGGGCTGGAGTACACACTTTGTTCCCAGGTTGCCATAGCTCCTCCATCATGGTACTCAATCCAAGTGCTATATCCATCCTTGTGTGTCTGAGTAAGTGACTTTTCTGGGAGCTCTTAAGTTTTTTTTCTCTCTAACTCCAGGATCCAGCCAAACACTGGGTACATACTAGGAGCTCAATAAATGAATGCCGACAGATGTTCTGTGTTCATTCTTTGTCTCCAGGAGGCTGTGCAGATTAGATAGTGGTTTCTTTGGAACCCCCTGAGGATGAGGTTTCCAGGCAGGGATTCATTCTGATTTGTTAGAGAATGTGTAACTCGAAGCTACTCAACCTCCTCATGTCTCTTCTGGATGACACACATACTTCTGAATCCATTTCCAAAGCCTGTTTGAACCTCCTCTTTCTGTCTTCCCAAGGATGGATAATGCCACACATGTGTGTTCCCCAGGGCCTTCTGAGGACCAAGAGCTTGCTGCTGCGGGCATATACGCAGAGCTCGGATGATGAGCTTGGGGTCCATACATGTGTTCGAGTCCTCTGCAGGAAAGAGGGTAGGCAGGGGGCTGTTTGTCCTCATACCATCTGCTCAGGTCACCAAACAAATGACATAGGTAGAAGGGTTTAAACAATGGCAACTTATTTTCTCAAAATCCTGGAGGCAGGAAGTCCAATTTCAAGTGCTGATAGAGGTGGGCTCTCCTGTGGCCTCTCTCCGTGGCTTGTAGGTGGTCACCTTTATTCTGCGTCCTCACATGGCCTTTATGCTTGGTATGTCTTCCTCTTCTTCTTCTTCTTTTTTTAAAAAAATATTTTATTTATTTATTTGAAAGAGAGAGCGACAGACAGACAGACAGATAGACAGACTGAGAATGGGCACGCCAAGGCCTCCAGCCACTGTAAATGAACTCCAGACACATGCGCCCTCTTGTGCATCTGGCTTTACATGGGCACTGGGGAATCGAACTCAGGTTCTTCTGCATTGCAGGCAAGCTTCTTAACCGCTAAGCCACTTCTTCAGCCCTTCCTCTTCTTTTATGGATATCAGTATTACTGGTTTAGAGCCACATTCTTTTTTTTAAATATTTTATTTATTCATTTTCAAGCAAGGAGATGAGAGAGAGAGAGAGAGAGAGAGAGAGAGAGAGAGAGAGAGAGAGAGAGAGAGAGAGAGAGAGAGAGAGAGAGAGAGAGAGAGAGAGAACCAGGGCCACCACCTTGTGGGTCTGGCCCATGTGGGTCCCGGGGAATTGAACCCAGGGCCTTAGGCACTGGAGGCAAGTGCCTTAACCGCTGAGCCATCTCTCCAGCCCTAGAGCCACATTCTTATGACAGTTTAATATCAATTACCTTCTTGAAGACTCTGCCTCCAAAGAATCACATTGGCTTTAATATATGAACTTTGGACCTTATAGGGGGATACACTTCTGCTTAGTTTCTCTTGCCATTGGGACCCTCTAAGTTTTGAGGGTGGCTCTTCTGGCATGTGTATACGGGGTCCCTGCATAGGTATACATGTGGGGTGGAGGCCTGTGGGCTTCCAGTTTCTGCTTCAGTAGCTCTCTACCTTATTCTTTGAGATAGAGTCCCTCACCAATTTAGACAGTCAGTGAGCCCAGGGGCTCCTTGTCTCTGCCCCTGAAGTACCTACCACACTGGGCATTTTACATGGCTACTGGGCATCTGAACTCAGGCCCTCAGGCTTGTGTGGCAAGCACGTTACCCACTAAGCAATCTTCCCAGCCCAAGGGTGTTTAATTTT
>PVHP010008760.1:30267-41078 GCA_004024765.1 Zapus hudsonius
GAGAGAGAGAGAGAGAGAGAGAGAGAGAGAGAGAGAGAGAGAGAGAGAGAGAGAGAGAGAGAGAGAGAGAGAGAGAGAGAGAGAGAGAGAATGGGTATACCAGGAGGGCCCCTAGCCATTGCAAATGAACTCCAGATGCATGGGCCACCTTGTGCATCAGGCTTTATGTGGGTACTAGGGAATCAAACCCTGGTCCTTAGGCTTTGCAGGCAAGTGCCTTAACTGTTGAGCCATCTCTCCAACCCCCAAGGGCATTTTAGTTGCTGTGGAGTCCTTGATGTTTAGGGTAGTATTTGTCACATATGGGGCATGGGGAATGGGACAGACAGTCACTTCTGCATGAAGTATTTTTGGGATTCATTGTGATCTTGTCTCTTCTATCAGCTTCTCTCTGCAACATGGGGCTAATTTGTTGAACTCAGACCCAGTGTCTGGTCCAGCGCTGCCCGCAGCCTGCACAGAAGGTCCTTCTCTAAAGACGCAGGATGCGGAGGCAGAACTGGAAACATCTGAGACAGAAGCTCAGTTTTGCCGTCCTCCTCCCCATCACAAGCCAGATGGTGCCTCCAGAGGGACACTCTTGGGACAGATTTGCCTCTAGGTGGCCAGTGGCTCTGGCTCCAGGAAACAATGTCTCTTCCAGAGGAAGCCAGAGAGGGTAGATCTTGTTCCAAGGAGGGGGTTTGCCCTAGGCAGTCCCAGGGAAAAAAAAAGCAGCAGATGGGAACTGTTGGCCAAGAAACGATGGTTCTCATTCAATTAAAATATCAAATAGGCAAGTAACAGGAACAGAGCATTTAGTGGTGGGCTTCTGATAACTCAAACCGGGCCGAGGGAGCCGGAAGATCAAAGTCACATTATCGCAGGTGGAGAAGAAATGGTCATGAATTTTCATCCACTAAAAAAAACCTTTTTTCCTTCTCAGTCCTTTCAGAGTTGAAGCATATTGACTTGGGTTTGACAGGTCCGGTAACCATTTAGAGTTGCTATTAAAAGAACCTTTAAAATAACTGTACAAAGTCAAGGGCAATTTTCTTGCCTCGTTTTCTTAGTTTTTTTTAACAGTTTGAAGCTTTTCTTTTCTTTTTCTTTATTTGATTATTTGAATGCAGTGAGATACAGGCAGAGAGAGAGAGAGAGAGAGAGAGAGAGAGAGAGAGAGAGAGAGAGAGAGAGAGAGAGAGAGAGAGAGAGAGAGAGACTATGGGCACGTTAGGGCCTCCAGTTGGTGCAAATGAACTCCAGATGCATGAATCCCTTTGTGCATCTGGCTTCATGGGTACTGGGAAATCGAACCCACGTCGTTAGCCTTTGCAGGCAAGCGCCTTAACTGCTGAGCCATCTTCCCAGCCCCAGTTTTTTTTTTTTTTTTTTTTTAGTTTGAAGCTTTAAATATTCTGTCTATGGGGTCTGCTTAACTTTCTGCCAAGTGGGATAGGAATTCCTGAGTAGGGTTGCAACAGAGAGAAGCACGTCCACCCTGTGAGTATTTACCTTGACCTTGAGATAGAGAGAGAGAGAGAGAGAGAGAGAGAGAGAGAGAGAGTACTGGGTCAGTGGGTCTCCTGTTCCTCAGGAATCTTCTGGTTCCAAGAAATATAAACGCACTTGGACTTGTGTGTGGCAAAGGACTTGTTGAGTAGCCATTGTAAAAGCTCACAGAAGGACCTCAGGGTATTGGATTGTGGCCAGGCAGCCATTTGCCCAGGTCACAGGTTCTTGTGCCATGACCCATGATCCTCTGCTTCTTCTTGTGTTTCCTTCTCCTTCATCAACATGGCTTTGCAAGGCTGGAGAGGCAACATCAGATCAGGCCTGCCTCTGAGACTCTGGTCACCCTATCCCAATCACCCCTGTCTCTGCGGTAGGAGCTAGATGGAGAAAAAGCCTCATTTTAAAAAATATGTGGTGGTGATGTGAGAATTTTGGGGTTCAAGGAGGTCTCTCAGATTTATAAACCCCAAGTTTTGGGTTCTTTCCTAATCTTTAATAAAGAATAATAAAAACAGAACCAAGAAGGCCAAATTATGAATTATTGAGTTTATTTGAGGAGAAATCACAATTTGTGGAGTTTATGGAAAGGAAATGGGACCTGGAAAGGAAGACTGCAACATTTTCATGGCGAAAAAATATTTCAGAAGAGTGGAAGTTAGGGAGAACTGAGGCTTCGAAAGTGAAGTCCAAACGGGACTGCGGACGCGTGGACAGCTTTGAGGAAAGACCTAGAGGGGCTGAGAACACATGAGAGAGCCCACGTGGCAGATCCTGGGTGGGAATCCGCACATAGTAAATTCAGGAACCGTGAAACAGAGTGGGGAGACTGGGATTAAAGAGGGGACACACTTGGCATTGGCCATGTGCTTTCTCAAGGGGAGAAGGGGGAAGGAGGAATGGGAGAGCCCACATGGCGGATCCTGAGTGGGAATCCACACAGGGTAAATTAGAGAACATCAGACAGATAGAGCAGAGAGACTAGACTTAAAGAAACATTAAGAGACAGGGTTAATTCTCCCTTCTCCACCTCACCAGGAGGGAGTGGGGCTGGAAACCGAGACTCACGTGGGAAGTTCAGACCACACCAGATGCTAGAGGATCTCAGGAAATGGAGATCTCAGGGAAAAAAGAAACAGAGACACTCCAGGCTACCACCTTTATAGGGTTTAGTTCAAGTAGTCGGGGAGAGATCTGATTTGCCCTTTGATCTGGAAGATGGGTCATAGAGTCTGCCCATATCTGGGTGGGGCTGGGATCTTGCATGTTAGACTGTGGACAGCAGGGGGTCATGTAGAGCAATGTCAGACACGAGTTCTAATGCAAGTTAGGAGTGTTCATTCTTAGGCCCAGATGAGAAATCGGATGTTTGGCATCTTCTGGTTTCCTCTGGGCCTCCATCCCTGGCTGAAACCTGCCTAGCTTTCTCCTCTTCTGTCTCATCGGTGTGTATATGCACATGTGTATGTGTCCATACACATATAGGCCCACATGTATATGGATGGAGGCTGGAGGCTGATGCCAAGTGCCATTCAACATCATTCTCCACCTTAATTTTTTTTAAAAAATATTTTATTAGATATACAGGATACCTTGCCACAAGGACTAATACAGACAGCCCACAGAGGAGGATATACAACTGATCAGGGATGGGGAGGGGGGGAATTGGGGAATTCGGGATAACAACGCATGGTTTGCCCACTAAATAATGTAACACATTATGGACAATAAATATATATTAAAAAAAAATATTTTATTTATTATTTTCAAGGAGAGAGAAATGGGGCATCCCATTTCCCACCAATAAGAGAATTGCATAAGGCTTAATTATTCCTAGTTTAGGTTGGTCACATATTCTATTTTTTTTTTTTGGCTTTGAAGGTAGGATATTGCTCTAGCCCAGGCTGATCTGGAATTCACTATGTAGTCTCAGGGTGGCCTCAAACTCACAGTGATCCTCCTACCTCTGCCTTCTGAGTGCTGGGATTAAAGGCGTGTGCCACCATGCTTGGTCCAGGTCACACATTCTTTATGTGGAAATAAATTTCTTTGGGAAAACCTTCAAGAGAGACATGGAATGTGATGTCACCTCCTGTCACATCCTCTTTATTGTTTATTATTTACTTCTTTTCAACATTATTTTTCCTTCTTTCCTAACAGGACCTGAGTTTTGTTTAGAGATTCTTTTCATATCTCCAGCTTTAAGGGTCGACCTAGATAAGAGGTAAGCAACCTTCACACATAAAGAAGACTGGAGAGATGAGTCAGTGGTTAAAGGCACTTATTTGCAAAGCCTGATGGCCCGGGTTTGATTTCCTAGTGCTTATGTAAAGCCAGATACCCAAAGTGGCTCATGGATCTGGAGTTTGTCTGCAGTGCCAAGTTATCCTGATGTGCTCATTCTCTCTCTGTCTCTCTGTGTGTGTGTCTCTCTCTCTGCTTGCAAATAAAAAATAAAAATAAAATTCCTTTTAAAGAATGGATAGCCAATATTTCAAGCTTTGGGTGGGTCTGGGACACATGATCTCCATCACAGCAGCTACTGTGACAACTCAGCCATGGTCCCTTGAAAACAGTGACAGACACTATGTCCTGAGTGAGTGTGGCTGGGTCCCAGAAACACGTTACAGTCATGCACCACATCAGGAAACACACACACACACACACACACACACACACACACACACACACACATGCACGCACGGGTGAACACACACACATATTTTTGTTTTTTTGAGGTAGGGTCTCACTCTATCCCCGGCTGACCTAGAACTCACTCTGTAGTCTCAGGCTGACCTCATACTCACAGTGATCCTCCTACCTCTGCCTCCCCAGTGCTGGGATTAAAGGCGTGTGCCACCACACCCAGCCCACATCAGGATATTTTGGTCAACGCTGGACCACATGAATGATGGTGGCCTTCATAAGACTATTTGACTTAGTGACGTCACAGCTGTCTTGGCTTGTGTGAGGACACTGTGATGACAAAACAATGCTGAGACACTTCTCACCAGGAGCCCTTTGGTTAAGCTGTGCACTACTGTATTTACAGTAACTGGCCAGTGAGCTTGATTTGAACTGAGGGTTGTACTTTGACAACCTCAGTGTAGAGCAATTTAAGTAGGGGATTTTTAAACCTCAGGATTGTTGATGTTTTGGACAGGATAATTCTTTGTGGTGGGAGGCTGTCCTTTGACCTGTGGGATATTTAGTGTCATTTCTGATCTCTACCCATACATATCACGACATGAACAATTCCTCCACCCTCAACCTGAAATGTTTCCAGACCTTGCTAAAAGTGTCTCTAGGGCGCATGTCCATGGTCTAGGTGCAGTTCCATAACCAAACTAGTTTAAGGACCCTGTCTCTCTCCTCTTGGACTTAAGGGAGAAATAGTCTGACTGCTAATATCAGCCACAGCAGAGAAGAGGGAAGGCAGGAACCTGGTATTTGATGAACACCTGAGCATCTTACATATGGACCCCTTATTGATGAGAGGGCACAGCTCCTTATTTTGAATGGAATTTCTTTTTCTTGCTTTTCTTTTCTTTTCCTTTCTCTTTCTTCTCTCTTTTTCCTTCCTTCCTTCCTTCCTTCCTGCCTGCCTGCTTGCCTTCCTTCCTTCTTTCTTCATTTCTTTCTTTCCTTTTTCTTTTTTGTTTATTAAATACAGTCTCACTCTAGCCCAGATGACCTGGAATTCACTATGTAGTCTCACGCTGGCCTCAAACTCACATTGATCCTTCTACCTCTGCCTCCCGAGAGCTGGGATTAAAGGTGTGGGCCACCATGCTTGGCTCCATCTTCTTTTTTTTTTTTAAAAGTAGTTTCTTTGGAGTAAGGGAACTGAAATCCTATGTGGACACAGCACTTAGAACTATTAACTCCCTTTATCTTTTTTAAAAATATTATTTATTTGCAAGTAGAAAGAGACAGAGAGAATGTGAGCATGGGTGCACCAGAGCCTCCAGCTGCTGCAAATGAACTCCAGATGCATGGGCCACTTCATGCATCTGGCTTTATGTAGGTACTAATGACCAGAACTCATGTCGTTAGGCTTTATAGGCAAGTGCCTTAACTGCTGACCAGTTTCTCCAGCTTCCTTGAATGGTATTTCTTTTTGGGGTGTGTGTGCATGTGTGTTTATGCATGTCTGCACATGTATGGGCACAGGGGTATGTGTGTGTGTGTGTGTGTGTGTAGAGACCAGAGGATGATGTAGGGTGTATTTCTCCATGGCTCTCTACCTGTTTTGTTTTGTTTTATTTGAGGTAGGGTCTCGCTGAAGCCCAGGCTGACCTGGAATTCACTATGCAATCTCAGGCTGGCCTTGAACTCACAGCGATTCTCCTATCTCCGCCTCCTAAGTGCTGGGATTAAAGGCACGCCGGCACTCTCCAGGTTTTTTTTTTTTTTTAACATTTTAAAAATTTTTTAAAAAATTCATTTCTTTTTTATTTTATTCATTTTCAAGCAGAGATACACACACACACACACACAGAGAGAGAGAGAGAGAGAGAGAGAGAGAGAGAAAGAGAGAGAGAAAGAGAGAGAGAGAGAGCACCAGGGCCACCACTTGGCTTATGTGGGTCCTGGGGAATTGAACCCAGGGCCTTAGGCACTGGAGGCAAGTGCCTTAACCTCTGAGCCATCTCTCCAGCCCATCTCCAGGTTTTTGATTGAGACAAAGTCTCTCACTTGAGCCCAGAGCTTGCTGATCTGGCTAGTCTAGCTAGCCAGCTTGCTCTACAATCTCCTGTTTCCACCTCTCAAGTGTTGGGGTTACAGGCAGGCGCCATACCTAAGGTCTTACACCAGGGGTCCTGACTTCAGACCTCATGCTTGCACACCAAGTGCTTTGTTCACTGAGCCATATTCCCAGCCCCCAAATGCAATGCCATTTTGTCTTCTGTTTTTTAAAATGGGGTCTCATGCAGCCCAGGCTGGCTGTGAAATCAAGCCCAGGATGACTTTGAGCTCCTGACCCTCTGGATTCCACTTCTTGAATGCTAGGATTAGAGACATACACTCTGCCTGGCTTGAGATGGAGATTCTTGAGAGGGTTGGGAGGTAAGAGATCAAGGAGCACAGACAGATCAGACCATTTTAACCTCCAGCACAGCCGCTTGTGTGAGTCGTGGCTCAATGCCAGTCTGGATGCTGATAGGGGAGCAGAAGGGGAGATGGGTGTGGGCCCTGTTAGCACAGATTGCTGTCTCACAACTGTTAGGTTTCCTGCTGGCTCCACACAGGCCTTTGCAAATCCCCTACTATTGGCCCACGTTATCTTGCTGGTGTGTGGCTAGTGCTCGGGGGTCCTGCGTGAACTGGTCCTACAGTTGGCATCTCCTGGTCAGTCTTTGACTGCTTGGCTGACTCCAGAGAATCTTGTAAAAGGTATTTGCTTTGGGAGGAAGGAGCTTGGATCAGGAATCAGCGCCAATATTGGGTTGTTAGAGGGTATTGGATCCTTCCTGTCAACATGTAGCTACAGAGACAGCAGGAAGCCAGTCTCTGATTTGGTCCAAATCAAAACAGGTTCATGTCCTCACTGTTTTATCTTTCCCACCACTCTTTTCTCCCTCCCCTTCTAGCTCTGGGTGGGCACTGAGATGGTAAAGATGCATGCCCAACAAGTCAATAAAAAAACCACTAAGAAGGTTTGCACAGCGCAACACGAAGTGGTGCAGGAAAAGCTATTTATTGGCTTCAGCAGCTGGCTTGAGGGGGCAGGCAGGTGGCTCAGTGGGGAAAATGCTTGTGGAACAATCTTGAGGACCTGAGTTTGATCCCCAGCACCCATGTGTGAGCCAAGCATGGTGGCCTACATGTGTAATCCTGGTGCTGGGGAGATGGAGACAGGGGGATGACTCCAGGTTCACAGAGAGAACCTGTCTTAGAAAGTAAGGTGGGCAGTGACTGAGGAATATAGGCCAAGTTTTTCTCTGACCTCAACACACAATGGCACATACATACAAACACACACATGTACACACAGCACATGCACATACTGAAACATAGAGCTGGCAGTTTTGTTTGCTTTGCTGAACTTCATTTTTCTCCCATTGTGGGATGGGGAGAATGCCACCCATCTACCTGTGAGTGTGTGACGACCTGGTGTGATAATGCACATGACCTCAGGGAGGCACAGGTATAGAGGACAGCTGCTTGTACAGCTGTTACTCGTGGGCATTTCAGGCCTGCACGAGGCTTATTGTAGCCTGGTGGTTTCCTAACCCTTTTACACTCTTAGAGTTTTCGGTTGTGGTTGTGGTCATCTTAGCATGGGTTGAGGTGAAGAGGTATAGAGAACTGTGGCGTGGCCTGAGTGTTGCTGAGGAGTACGGCTTTATTTAGGCAGTGGGTTTAGAGTCTGGCCAAGGGCACCTCCGAGCACCTTTCCTGGAATGGAAGCAAAAGACCTATGAAAAAAGAAAGAAAGAAAGTAAAAAAGAAAAAAGACAGGAAGGAAGGAAAGAAAGAAGAAAAGAAATAAAGCAAGAGGGGCTGAAAAGATGGCTCAGCGGTTAAGACGCTTGCCTGCAAAGCTTAATGACCTGGGTTCGATTCCGCAGTTCCCATGTAAATCCAGACGCACAAAGTTGTGCATGTATCTAGAGTTCATTTGCAGCAGCTAGAGGCCCTGGCATGACCATTCTCTCTATCTCTCTTCTCTCTATTGCTCTCTCTCTGGTTGCAAATAAATAAATAAATAAATAAATAAATAAATAAATAAATAAATAAACTATTAGAAAGACAGACAGACAGACAGAAAGAAAGAAAGAAAGAAAGAAAGAAAGAAAGAAAGAAAGAAAGAAAAGACCATCATCTGGTCTTGCCCGTGGAAAGCTGGGATGTGGCGTTCCCTTCTGAGCTCCAGTCTAAATTTCTCTCTGCCCCACGATTGGCACATCAGCTAGCTCTCTGGACATGGTCTTCTGTAGCAGGACACTTCCTTAAGTGACAGGTGACACACACCAATCACAGAGCCAGCGTGCAACCAATGTGAGCTGTGATACTACTCTATTTGGAGGGATCTAAATTCCCCAACAGAACTCCCGGTGTGTCCCTGCCATGCTGGCATTCATTCATTCATTCATTCTCCTCGATTCCAGCACACCGAGAGTCTGATGGTCTTTACTTCCTGCCAGGGGGACACTCTGTTCATACAGGTGCTATGATGCTTCCTGTGTCCCTACAAAGGGATGAGAGGAAGGAAAGCCTAATGCCCAAGCGTGTACTTGCTGGTGCCAGAGAGTCCTTAGGTTCAAATACCTACAAAAAAAGGAGAAAAAGAGAGAAGACAGAAAGAAAGGAAAGAGAAAGAAAGAAAGAAAGAAAGAGGGAATGGAGAGATTTCTCAGTGGTTAAGGAGTAGATGTACCTACAAAGCCTAATGACCCGAGATCAATTCCCCAGTACCCACCTAAAGCCAGATGTACAAGGTGGTGCATGCATCTGGAGTTCATTTGCAGTGGCAGGAGGCCCTGGTGGGTCCATTCTCTTTCTCTCTCTCTCTCTGCTGCGCATGGTTGGTGCACACCTTTAATCCCAGCATTCCAGAGGCAGAGGTAGGAGGAGCACAGTGAGTTTGAGGTCAGCCTGGGCTAGAGTGAGACCCTACCCCGAAAAGACAAAAGGAAAGAAAAAAAAAAAAAGGAAAAAGAAGTAAGATCCACTCTGATCTGCGACTCAGAAAGTCTCATTGGTCACTGGGTAGAGAATGATGGCAGGTGAGGGAGGAAAGATTGAGTGTTTGGGAGGCCGTTGTGAAAGCTCCCCAGGCGAGAGAGCTGGACGGCTGGGGATGGAGGGAAGGAAAAATTCAAGTGTGCTTCCGAGATAGAGTAGACTTGATTGAGTGAGAGCGTGCATCTGGGGCAGGTGGGGTGCTTTTCCATAAAAGCTTCCTTATGTTTTACTGGATGCAGACATCCCTGAGACTTGGCGAGGAGGGCTGTCATTTTCCTGCACCCCCTCTTCTCCACCTGCCACCCCATACCTGCTAAAGCTCTGTCGTAGTCTCGCTCGCTGCCCACTCTTCATGGGGGCTGGCAGGCTGCTGAGGCCGGCATAAAATAAATAGCCCCGCTTCTCTCCTCGCCAGCTTTCCTTCTGCCTTGCCCATCCTGCTGTGCCAAGCAAGGGCTGGCTCCGAGTGCCAGTTTCTGAAGCAGCGTTATTATCAAGGAATGTGGAGGCTGCTGGGCCGGGGAGCAAGGGGTGGGCCCCGTATTCTATTTACCATCTGTGCTCTAGTGGGGGATGTCGGATGGCAGGCAGAGCCAGCTCTGCGTGATGCAGAGCTATGGCTTCAGCTGAGCTGGCAACATGAAGTCACCTGCAGGCTCCTGTGTGTCCCGTGGGGCCAGTAGGGTTGGGAGGCCCAGTGAAGAGATGAAGGGTGGATGGGGAGGGGCAGGCAGAGCTGTTGTGTTTCCAAATCCAGATCTTCAGCTGAGCCTTGTTGGGTGTGGATCGATGTCACACTGGCCTCGGCAGCTCAAGAATCATGCAAGCACTGGCATGTCATCATTGAAAAATAAAATCAAGTCACAGCCAGGCATGGTGGCACATGCCTTTAATTCCAGCCCTTAGGAGGCAGAGTTAGGAGGATCACTGTAAGTTCAAGGCCAGCCTGGGACTACAGAATGAGTTCCAGGTCAGCCTGGGCTAGAGTGAGACCCTACCTCAAAAAAAAAAAAAAAAAAAAAAAAAAAACTAACCCAAAACATAAAATAATAAAATAAAATCATAGCATTAGCCCTTTCAACCATGGATACTTTATCTGGAGTTCTGATCTTGTCAGAACTTGAAGGGGTTATTCACAAAGATTTGCTTCTGGAAATTTCATTTTTTTTTTTTCAGGCAGATTCCCACCCTAATCCAGTACTCTAATCTCAAGGGCCCTAGGGAAGTCACTGCCATTGGGATTATACTCCACCTTTAACAGTCTGATTGGTCAGAAATAGGTTCCAGACTCTCGGTGGACCAATTAGAATGCTTTTGGATTTTGAACTGAGAAGGAAACACTGCAGTTTCTAATGCTGGAAGTGATGAAGTATGAAAGAAGAGAGGTGGCTGGTAGAAGGAGGAGAAGGGGAAGGGGAAGGGAAGCCGAAGAAAGAGGAGGGTAAACGTCTGAGGATGGGATGTTTTGAAGAATAAGCCCAGGGCTGGACTAAGGAGATCTAACTTCCCATGTAAACTTAAGCCCTTCCCTGAGGCTCAGTTTTTCATTGTCTTAGAAAGAGGTTGACATAAATGAGATCAGGTCTAAATTTCCACCCACCCACCCATCCATACACCCACCCACCCAT
>PVHP010008760.1:41178-52513 GCA_004024765.1 Zapus hudsonius
TCCACCCACCCACCCACCCACCCATCCATCTCCCCACCCACCCACCCACCCATCTATTCAATAAATATTGTTGAATTCATAAAATGTGTTTATGTTTTTTTTGTATTTTCATTTATTTATCTGCAAGCAGAGAGTACAAGATAGAAGTAGATAGAGAGAAAATGGGTGCAGCAGGACCTTCGATCACTGAAAATTCCAGATGCATGCACCACTGTGCATCTGGCTTTATTTGGGTACTGGGGAATTGAACCCAGGGTGTTAGGCTTTGCAGCCAAGTTTCCTTAACCACTGAGCCATCTCCCCAGACCCCAAATGTGTTTATTTTTGTCCCTCCTGCTCAGGCAATCATATTCATGAACTCACTTGTCAGGAAACAAATAAATCTGGAACCTTCCAGATTGAGCACCTCTCCCACTTGCCTGTTCTCCCTCACCATTCCCCAGAGTGTCCCACCCTTCCATTGTCCTTGAGCGCTGGGTGTTCCCTTATTCCTGTGCCCTTGGCTGTCCTGTTTCATCTCCCCTGGACCAATCTTCTCCCAAGGTCTTTATGGATGATCAGTATGGGCCATGTTTACTAACCAGGTGAACTTCCTCTGCTCCTTGCATTCTTCCTTCCCTGCCATGCTTTTCCAGAAGAGCCAGCAAGGTGGCGCTCTACCTATTTCCAAAGCCATCCATAAACTACATCAGAGTGGCCCAGACCTGCAGTCCCTGCTACTTAGGGGCTGAGACAGGAGAATCACAAGTTCAAAGCTACCATGAGCTCAAATATAATTGCCCCCCCCCAAAAAAAAAGAAGAAAAAAAGAAACAATAACAGTGACAACAAAAACAAACCAAGGGCTGGAGAGATGGCTCAGCAGTTAAAGGTGCTTACTTGCAAAGTCTGATGGCCTGGGTTCGATTCCCTAATACCTCCACAAAGCCAGATACACAAAGCAACACATGTATCTGGAGCCATTTGCAGTGTGGCAAGAGGCCCTGGTGTGTCCATTTTTATTCTCTCTCCCCCTCTCTCTGTGAAAATAACTAAATAAATAAAAATAAATTAATTAAACACACACACACACACACACACACACACACACACACACACACACACACATACAGAGCCTGGCATGGTAGCCTTTCATTCCAGCACTTAGGAGGTAGAGGTAAGACGATCACCATGAGTTCAAATCCACCTTGAGACTACAAAGTAAATTTCAGATCAGCCTGGGCCAGAGTGAAATCCTACTTTGATTAGTTCTTTTTCCTGCCTTTCTCTCTCTTCTTCCCTCTCCCCTTCCTTCTTTTCTTTTGAGACTGGTCACAAGTAGTCTAGGTTGACCTCACACTCACTACATATCCAGTATGACCTTGGACTTCTGATCCTCTGTCTGCACATCCTGAGAGCTAGGATTACAGGTGTGCACCACTACACCAAGTTTATACAGTCTGGGGATAAGAAGCCAGCCCTTTGTCTATATTATGCAAGCACATCCCCAGCCCCCTCCACTTCTTAAAGCCCACCAAACTTCACTCAATTCCCTGTGCAATGTTTTCAGGATCCCAGTGCTCCAGACAACCTCCAGCATGTACGAGTTGCTGTTTTCTTTAAGACCCTGGGGACAGGAGTCTGACTGTGTTAACCAATCAAACAAACTCATAAAGCCAATTAGTTACATCGATGTGTATGGGTTGCTACAGATCAATTCATAAATATTATAAATCGAAAGAACTTCTAAACAATGTCCTGCAATGAATGACTGGGGTTGGGGGTGGGTTTCCCCACTCTGTTAAGTACCTAATTGTGCTCAGCTCTGCTGAGGGTTTTTGTGACCTGAGCCCAGCCGATTCAAGGTCAATGAGCCTGCAGTCAGGTGACAGGGCTCCTGTTTCTTCTGTTTGGAACTAACTAGCATATCCTCGCTGATTTTTCTTTTCTTTTCTTTTTTCCCTTTATAAAGTTTATTTATTGTTTTATGTGTGCACGTATGTGCACAAGCACGTGGGAGCAAGAGGACAAACGCAGATGTTTTCCTCAGGAATGCCTTTTAAAAAATTTGTTTTATTGAGGTCACTATTGTATGAGCATTGGTTAGATTTCCATTGGGTTATACTGTCATGCTTCCTCTCCTTCACCCCCAACCCGTGGAGTATCTTCCCCAGCCAGGTTCTCAGTATTCACCGTGGGGTCATGGATGCACCAGTTAGTTTTTGTGGGGCCACACTGAGGAGAGTCAAAACTCATCAAAACCCAGCAATAAAAAAAAAAAAAATAAAGCCAGATGCACAACATGAAAAAAATAAAAACAAAAGCAAATAGAAAGCTTTAATTATTGCATGTGACATCAGAGTTCTGTGAATAGAATATGAAGATTTCTTCAAAAACTATTGGCTGCAGAAACTAGAAATAAAAAGTAATCATGGTTGTCATTTAATTCAAAGCAAAACATTAAAAGAAAATAGTTTAGAAAAATAAAAAAAACCTCATAAAGCACAAAACTACAGGCTACTAAGGGCTCATCAAGAAAGGAGCTTTAGGGCTGAAGAGATGGCTTAGCGGTTAAGATGTTGGCCTGCAAAGCAGAAGAACCTGAGTTCAATTCCCCAGTGCCTATGTAAATCCAGATACACAAGAGGGCACATGTGTCTGGAGGCCCTGGCATGCCCATTCTCTCTCTCTCTCTTAAATAAATAAATAAAAATCTTAAAAAAAGAAAGGAGCTTTATACCATTCCCTCCAAGGCTCAGGGGACCTTGCAGAAGACATAATGTCAGATCCACAGAGAGGTCGACTGTTTTCTGAAGTTTACTGTGAGTTTCTAACTGCATCAATGAAAAAAGACTTCATTCATTCAATCAGTGTCCGTCCAATGACCTGAAACTTATACCAACTGACACGCGAGGATCTTGAATGCTACATAAGCCTCCAAGGAATGCCTTTGTTATTTACAAATTTTATTTATTTATTTTGGATATGGATGCATGCACATGTGTGTGGAGGTCAGCAGACAGCCCTGGATGCTGTTCTCAGATGTCTCAGGTACGCTCTGCATGTCCTATGTCCACCCCAGTGCTGGGATTGTGTGACACCATTTTTTTTTTGCATGAGTTCTGGGGATCGATTGTCATGGGTCCTCATGCTTGCGAGGCAAATGCTTCACCCACTGAGCTATCTCCTCAGCCCTCGTTTCGTTTTCTTTGGGCAGCTTTCAGTAGTGAAGATCTAACCCCACTGATAAGAACTTTCATGTATTTTGATTTCTGTTTGTGGTTTCAGAAGGCCATTCATTCATTCATCCTTCATTCATTCATGTGTTAACATTGTAACTGAACATGAAAATATATAAATGTTTTGGTCAGGATGGACTAAGTCTACAGTAATACAGTGTTAACTTCAAAATCTCAAAATTGGGTTTTAAACTTCTCATTTCTGTTACATATCCAGCATGACCAACAGAGGGCGCTCTCCTATAGTCACTGGGGCCAGGCTGAGGGAACATTACCCATCACTACCCAGAGGGAATTGCCAACTTTTTTGTGCTCTGCCCAGAAGTGACATGCCTAAGCCCATGAGGGAGAATTAGTCACATGACCCTAATTAACTGCTGTCCTTGGAGAGCTTGCATTGTTGGAGAAGTCAAGAGTCAAACAATTATTACATAAATAATTACTTAATAATTGGGATGATGGTTATAAAGAGAATTCAAGGTCCTATGAGAATGTTAAGCAGGAGACCCAGTGCCTTGTAGGGGGTTCTGGGAGGTCTCCCTAGAGAAGAGTTAGATCAGAGGAGCCCGAGGGATGAGAAGGAACCGGTCAGGTACAGAGAGGGAAAGAGGCACCCAGCTGTCTTGCAAAGAAAGGCAGCTCCCGCAGTGTTCTGCTGTCAAAGAACTCCCAGTGTCGCTTGAGAGACGAGGCATGGATAGAAATAATGATAATGACAGCTACCCAGCTCGAATAAGCTTCCTGTGTGTGTCTCGGACTACTTTTTAGCAGGCTTAGTTAGAGACACTGCCCAGCAATTTGGGCTTAACCTGGTGTGTGAGGCTCAAGTTTATATGAGAGAGAGAGAAAGAGAGAGAGAGAATATGCCTCTAGCCATTGCAAATGAACTCCAGATGCATGCGACATTTTTTGTGCATCTGGCTTTACGTGGGTAATGGGGAATCGAACCTGGATCATTAGACCTTGCAGGCAAGTGACTTAACTAATGAGCCATCGCTTTAGCCCTTCGATGTGCTTTTCATGGAAGTGACTGACCACTTAGCTCAGGGGGTTCCCTGGCCACCAGGGTGTGAGAGAAGCCTCACTTACTTTCCAGATGACCTTCCCTGGCTTCCTCAGCTGGCTCTCTTAGACCTCAGCTCATCATTAAAAACGACACCATTAGCAGCTCAGAGATTGCCAGAAAGTAGCAATGGGCTACTTTTTGAAAATGCAATCTGATATAAAATGCAGATAGGCTGGGGAGGACTCTCAAACATCCTCATACCTTTTAACAGTAACTGGGGCTCCTCTGGAGAGGCTGCATAATGGAAATACCAATGAACACATGTGCCAGCTAAGGTGACTTCGAGCCATATATATGCTGGGTACTACCAGTACCATGAATAGCTGTGGGCATTTACTTTCTTACTTATTTTTTTAACTTTTTTATTTTTTATTGATAGCGTTCCTAAGTATAGATCATAAGCCATTATGACTCCCTCCCCATATCTCTTCCCCCTCTCAATGAGTCTCCGTTTTGTTTCGGTGTCATCATCTTTTCCTCCCATTATGTATAGGTGTTATCAGGCACTGTGACATCACGAATATCAAGACCATTTTGTGTCTGGAAGCTTGCGTTATAAGCAGACCTACCCTTCCTTTGACTCTTACAATCTTTCCGCCACCTCTTCTGCCATCGACCCTGAGCCTGGGGAAGTGTGATAGAGATGTCCCAGTGCTGAACACTCCACGGTCACTTCTTTTCAGCACTATGGTGTCTTTTGCATTATCCCAGTGGTCACCGCTGTCTGAAAGAGAGAAGCTTCTAGAGCCAGAAATGAGAGGAGCATTATACTTTGGGTGTCATCATTTTAAAAAAGTGCTCGTAAGGCAGCTTGGTGGGCATAATCTATGCATTTAGCCAGACAACAGCAGGTGTTACTCCCCTGGGGCTCATGACCTCCCCCACTATAGGTTTTTTTTCCTTTTTTATTGTCCATAATGAATTACATTGTTTAGTGGGCCAACAATGAGTTGTTATCCCCCAATTCCCCATTGCCCCCCTTCCCCATCCCCAGTCAGTTGGATATCCTCCTCTGTGGGCCGTCTCGATCAGTCTTTGTGGCAGGGGACCATGGATAGCCTAGTACTCAGCCTGGTTCTCCTGGCCCAAGTGTGTTGTTACTGAGGGGTGTCATGCCTCTGGACAGTTTCCCCCACCACGGCTTTCACAATCCTTCCGCCCCCTCTTCCGCTCAGTTCCCTGAGTCGTGGTGGGTGAGTATTAAGGCTGCTTTAATGTTAAGAACTTAGGGGTCTTTGTGTCAAAAATCGTTGGTTTCTGTCTCACTGGCTTATCCTCTGTTGATTGAATGGCTATGGCTGTGGATCCCTTGTTCATCCAATCATTCTCTGCAGGGTTCCATATGGATCCTCCACCGTATGACTGTGGTGGCTCATCTCTTGCTAGGATTTCCCACTATAGGGTTTTGACTAGGTCATTCAGTACCAGACATGCTTTCCCTCCCGTGGAGCGGGCCTCCAGTCCAATACCTTCTTATTTCTTGAGATGGGTAGAATAATGTCCCTCCATGTCCATGTCCTAATCACTGACACTTGGGCTGACTTATGTGGCAAAAAGAACTTTGAAGACGACTTAACGTTAACGAGAGAGAGAGGGACAAGGGGGAATGAGAGGGAAGACAGGAGAGATTTGAGGATACTACCTTGCTGGTTTTGAAGATGGAGAAAGTGGCCAATAGTTAAGGAATATGGAAGTTTCTACAAGCCAGGAAACAGGTTCTTCCCCAGCACCACCAGAAAGAGCACAGCTCTGCTAACAGTGTGATGCTAGCCCTGTAAGACTCATTTTGTACATCTAACCTCCAGAACTTTGACAACAAATTTGGTTTATTTTCTTTAAAGCCCCCGAGTTATAGTATTGTTTTACACGAACCACAGAAAACCACCCAGTCTCTCTGAGATCAGTCTCTTCCCACAAGTCAGTTATGAACCCAAGTAATCAAGCTACCCACTAAGGGTACCGCTGAGGACCACTCTGTGCTGGTCACTACACTTTATTCTGTTTACCCCATCTCATCTGACAATCCAGCATCCCTGTGGGAAGAGACTGTCATGCATTTAGTGACCATTTGGCCTCTGGAGGTTACATCACAGACTCAAGGTCATGAGTATTTGGGGGAGGAGAGCCTCGAAGCATGTCCAGGCGCATTTGACTCCAAAGCCATCATGTGCTGTTTTGCCTTCAGAAGGGGCTGCTTACAGAGCCTGGACTTGTAGACAGTGCCTATACCGTGACCAGCTACGAATGCACCTTGCTGATACGGGACATTGGTGTCTTTGTGGGTGTGTGTGAGGGAAAGCGGAGTTTTGCACCTTCTTTAATTTCATTTCTGCAGCCTGTTCTAAGGAAACTCGCTCACTTTTCTTCTGTGAAAATAGAGAGGAACAAACCGCCCCACTGCTTCTTTTTTTTTTTTATTGTCCATAATGAGTTACATTGTTTAGTGGGCCAACAATGAGTTGTTATCCCCAATTCCTCATTGCCCCCCCTTCCCCATCCCCAGTCAGTTGGATATCCTCCTCTGTGAGCCGTCTGGATCAGTCTTTGTGGCAGGGGACCATGGATAGCCTAGTACTCAGCCTGGTTTTCCTGGCCCAAGTGTGTTGTTACTGAGGGGTGCCATGCCTCTGGATCGTCTCCCCCACCATGGCTCTCACAATCTTTCCGCCCCCTCTTCCGCTCAGTTCCTTGAGTCATAGTGGGTGAGTATTAAGGCTGCTTTAATGTTGTGAGCTTAGAGGTTTTTGTGTTGAGATTCGTTGGTTTCTGTCTCACTGGCTTATCCTTTGTTGATTGAATGGCTGTGGAATTTCTTCTGGGACAATGAAGTCGTTCCATGTGCCAAATTCAGCCTTTGAAAGGAGGAAACTGGGAGAACACAGACTGTTCCTAGCTGCAGCCCAGTGCCAGGCTTAGCGGACAAATCAGCAGACAGACCTGGCTCTTGTGAAAGTGAGTGAGGTCCCCCCGTGGGAATGTTTATGGGGTGGGAAAAATTAGACATAATTAAAACGTACCCAAACCAAAAGTCACTATACCCCTTTCAAGTATGTTTTGCTAATTTCTTTGGGGGGGGGAGGGGAGATTATTGATTTACAAATATCACTTGTAATATTTATTGATCACAAAATCCAAGATGCATATTGAAGATGTGTTGGAAAATACAGAGAAAGGGCAAGGAAGGCAGACAATTTAATCCTACCCACCAGATCAAATTCTAGTAATATTTTGGAGTATTTGATTTTTCCCATGACCCTGATATTAGTTACATTGTTTAATTTTCAGTTACTGTCACGTATGTCATAAGTGATTTTCCATGTCATTCGGCATAATTAAAAACAACAACTGTGTGTGGTTTGTGTATGTACGGTGGATGCATGTGTGTGCCCTGTGAGTACACATGTCCTCTCTCCCACTGTTCTCAATTGTTTCCTTAAAACAGAGCCTCTCACTGTTAAAGACAGCTCTATGTTGCTGGGGTGATTGTCCCTGGGAGGAAGAGGTTTATTTCAAGTTTACAGATCCAGGGAGAAGTTCCATCAATGCAGGCTTCCATACATCCAAGCAGACAGAAACAACCAAACAGCCCGTGAAAACCAAAAGCAGGGAACACAGAACAGGTGGCAAGCAGAGAGGACCCCGCCAGAGCTCAGACCTCTCTGCATACCTTTGGGCTGGAAATTAGATCTGCCCTGTTGGGCACTGCCTGTTGGCACTGCTACTGAGGGCACGGAGAACAAAGGGTTAAGGATGTATGAGTGAGGTGAAACCCTGATAATTCGGTAGGCATTTCCCAGCTCCATCAACCCTGACTCCCAACCCCCATGGACCAGCCACAGGAACCAGCATTTCCATCTCAGCATGACTGGCATTGGGTATCAGAAAAACTTCCTTGTACCCATTTCCACGGACTGTGGCTAGAATCACGTACTTCCTGCCACTCAGGCCATTCCAAATTAGGTATTCTCAGGTTGTCCATACTCACCTATCCCAGTGCAGGCCTCTAACTCACCACCCCAATCAACCAATCCCCATTTCTCTTCCCTATTCCCCATCCCCCTGACCCCCTTTTTCCTATAAATGTAAGTTCCCCCAATTGAATAA
Source organism: Zapus hudsonius (assembly GCA_004024765.1). Taxonomy (NCBI): domain Eukaryota; kingdom Metazoa; phylum Chordata; class Mammalia; order Rodentia; family Dipodidae; genus Zapus; species Zapus hudsonius. The sequence continues at coordinate 49,566 of PVHP010008760.1, forward strand.
AGAACCACGTGGATATACTATACACATCTGCTCGCGTCTGTGTCCCGCCGGACCCCCTCTGTGTCAGCCCCCAGCTCTGTGGACCCCAGCCTTGAGACAGCGGACAGCTCGCTCAGCTCCCACCGCTTCTCTGTTTTCCCTCTGTGGAGGCAAAAACAACACTGCCCCCCAACCCCACCCAGCACACCTTAGAGCTGGACCCTATTGCATCCAGCTAGGTAGCAGGAGACCCAAGTCACAAGCTTTAACAAAACACCTGATTCAAACTACCACACTCTTTGAACATGGAGCTGCTGTGTTTGGTCAGTCTGGCTGACCAGTGAGTCTCAGGACTAGGGTTACAGAAATGTGTGGCCACACCCAGATTCTTTGTGGTTGTTGACACTTAAACTCAGTTCCTCCTGCTTGTAGAGTAAGAGTTAGTACCTGCTGACCCCTCTCTCCAGTCCATCATTTAACATATTTTGAATTGCAGACAGCATAGTGGTAAAGAGGTTTGTCTCTAACATCTGTAGAACACACTAGAATTCCAGTCCAACCACTCATCAACTGTGTCCCAAACAGTGATCACAGGCTGTGCTGCCTCTGGGTTACACAGGCCAATGCCATGCAACCCTCACTGTTGAGTTAGGTCATCTGTCCTTGAGTTCCCAAGGACACACCAAGTCCCAACTAGACTGCAACTCAGACTCTTGTCCTCTGGGAGGAGACCAGAATGGGGCTGGCTTATCAGCTGGAGAAGTGTCACCTGAGGTGCAGAGCCATGGGAAACTTTCAGGAAGACTTGTAAAATGGATCATGTAACCACAATCTGATGTCCTTGGCATAGGTGTGTGGGAAGAAACATGAGGCCAGGGTGAGCTGCTTTTTCCATTTGAAACAGCAAGATTTGGGACTGAGGAGATGGCTCATGGGTCACGTGCTTGCTGTGCCCAAGGATGAGGACCTGAGTTCAATCCCCAGCAGCCATGTTAAAGCCAGGCACGACAGCATGTGGCTGTCGTTCCAGTGCTGTGGAGGCAGAAGCAGGATGATCCCTGGGACTTGAGCTAGTTAGTCTAGGCCAATGGATGAGCTCCAGATTCTGTGAGAGCCCTTGTGTGGTTGTTTGAATGTGTGTCCCCCATAGACTCAGGAGTTTTATTACACTTGTAGCTTGAGTCTCTACAGCTGCCTGGCTGGAGGAGGTGTCCCTGGGGTGGATCCTGGGGCCCATCCTTAAGGTGTGTTTGGGGGTTCATCTGATTTCCAGCCCAAGATATGCAGAGCAGTTTAAACTCTGGTGGGGTCCCTGCTGCTTGCTGCCCATTCCTGCTTGCTGCTTTTGGAGTTTGTGGCTGGTGAGGGTTTTTCTCTGCTTGGATGTGTGGAAGCAGCTTCTCCACCACTGATGGAACTTCCCCCTGGGTCTTCAAGCTTGAAATAAACCTCTTCCTCCCGTAAATTGTGTCTGGTTTGGAGGTTCATCCGAGCAACATGGATCTGTCTATAACACCTTGTCTCAAAGAATAAGATGGAGAGTGATAGGCATGCACACACCTACATGCACACACCTGTGCCCACACATGCATGCACACACCTGTGCCCACACATGTATAAACATACATGCACACACATGTATGCCTCTACACATACATGCCCACACATGTGTTCACACATACATGCACACACCTGTTCCCACACATGTATAAACACACATGCACACACATGTGCCCACACACATATAAACATACATGCACACACATGTGCACCACACATGTATAAACATATATGCACACATGTATGTCTCCACACACACATGTGTGCCCCACAAATGTATAAACATACATGCACACACATGTATGCCCACACAGGCACACACATGTATGTCCCATACATGTATAAACATGCAAACCATACACACACACACACACACACACACACACACACACACACAGAAAGGCACCCAGACGTTTTTTGTTGTTGTTTTTTTGAGGTAGGGTCTCACTCTAGCCCAGGCTGACCTGGAATTCACTATGTACTCTCAATGTGGTCTCGATCTCACAGCATTCCTCCCACCTCTGCCTCCCAAGTGCTGGGATTAAAGGCGTGCACCACCATGCCTGGCTCAGACTTTTTAATATTTTTTTCAACTTTATAAGAGTTACCAGCTAGGTGCTCTGAGGAAGGGGTGGGAGAATATGTGCATATTTGAGACATCAACGCAGATTTTTCTCAGCTCAGGAGCCTATTTAGAGGTGCAGAGACATTTTGAAAAGTATTCATTGCTAAGCAGCTATTTTCCTATAATGTAATCATTATACTATGTCTAAAATGGAAATTCCCCAAAGGGTCTATTCTCTTTCCTACTGAGACCTCACCCTGGGACAGAGCATAGCACACGATGGACACCCAGTAAATAAATGACTGGGTCTCCCAGTGCATGTGTGGTTTTACCTGAGAATAGAGTTATAAGGTGAATCTAAATGACTTCTGGGTAGGAAGACCCAAGGGTGACTTGGGTTAGTGAGGAGAGGGTGACCTGGCTGGGGAACCCAGCACAGTGGGTGCTGGGAGTGAGGCGGGATGAACAAGGCTTTCAACAGCACAGCTGATGCCTCCCGGAGCTCAGCTCTTCACACGTGCTGTCTTGTGCAGGTTATGAAACCCTAATCCAAACTGGTTTCGGTGCTGGGGTGCTGAGGTGCTGGGGTTATAGGGTGCTGGGGATTGAACCCAGGACCTTGCACATGTTAGGCAAGTGCTCTACCCTGAGTTACATCCCTAGAAAAATTTTCAAAATTTTAAATTAATTATTTAAAAATATTTTTATGTATTTATTTGCAAGCAGAGAGAGAAAGAGGGAGGGAGGGAAGAAGGGAAGGAGAGAGAGAGAGAAAAAGAGAGAGAGAAAAAGAGAGAGAGAGAGAGAGAGAGAGAGAGAGAGAGAGAGAGAGAGAGAGAGAGAG
>PVHP010008761.1:0-42803 GCA_004024765.1 Zapus hudsonius
GAAGGAAGGAAGGAAAAAATACACATTGAACTAGAAACATGTTTTAGTTTCCTGGAGTTACTTTTTTTTTAATCCTAAAAAATGAAGCTAATACATTTCAGTCTCTGAAAATGTGTATTTTCTTTCTACATGAAAGTTCTCTGCAAAGCATAATATGATATAAATTATTTGTGACTAATTGTCCATTATACCAATTCTTTAGCTGTAATTTGAATATACTAAATATGCCTTAAATATGTCTGTAAAACAAACCCCATGTGAGTCAAAATAACAAGTACCAAAGTATTCGCAGACATGTTCAGAAGTCTCTATATTCCTTAGTAAATTATCTTTTGGTGACTATAAGGAAGACGTCTCGAAAATTTACTATCTTTCTTAAGAGAACCTAGTCCCTAGGTTTGATGCCATAAGTCACTTTTCTCCTAAAAATCTGCCTATTCTACTTAAACTTCTCTTTAAAGTTTACCAAAGCAAACCTCCATAGGAAAGGAACAACTTCCCACAATTTTATTTGTGCCAAAGGTTAACAGACTTAATATAATTTTAGACCGGGGTTTCTCGGCCTCAGCAATATTAACATTATGAACCTCATAATTCTCTGTCATATGGGGACTGTTCTGTGGACTGCAAAATATAAAGCTTCCATCGTCTTGACACCAGGCCCCTCACTTCCTGATCATCAGAAATATGTCCACATGGTACCAAAATTTCCCTAGGGGACAAAACTGCCCATAATTGCAAACCACTGACTTACAGAAGATAAGAATTCAACAAATTTCTCTAATTAAATGCATCATGGCTGCATCAAGAAGTGAATAGAGCAAATGAGGAATCAAATCTCTGCACAGCCCCAAAGGACGACCCAGCCTTGCTGATTCCCAGATTTCAGCACCTTTAGACTCATTTTAGACACGCCATCCAGAACTGTAGGAGAATAGGTTTATACTGTTTTCAATTCCTCAACTTTGTCACAATGGCGGCAGGAAGTCACCCAATATTGTATCCATATTAAATTACTCCATACATCATTAATTCAGCTTCATTGTATCACCCACATTGAGTTGTCATCCCCACTGTACAGAAGAGACTGAAGTACGAAATCTTCTGTAAGTTACATTTTGTCCACAGTCATAATTTAAATCCAAATGTATCTGACCTAAAATCTTCTTCACACTATGTAGGCATCAAACAGCTGAAAAATGAGACAAGACGCCTGCACCCTAGTCCCCATGTTCCCCTCATCTGCAGCGCCATCCCTATTTATGTCAGTGTAACACAAAGATAAATTTTGTTACAAATTTTCACAAGAAAATACCTAATTCCAACTAATTTAAGAACATGGGTTTTTCTTTAAAGAAAACTTTGAAACTGATCAGGCCTGCAACTCCCTGTCTCATTCATTGGTTCCTTCCCACACTGAGCTGATGATCAAAGATCCATGAGGTCCCCAAAACAAGACAGACTTCTGTCAAAGCTCTTGAATACCTACCTCAGACCAAAGGTAAGACCCTACTGCTGAAGAAAACACAGAATGTCATTGCACAACACGGAGAGACCCTGCGAGATCCAGAATGGTAACCAGCTCCCAGATAGTAGCGTGTGTAGTGCTGGAAGGTGCTACAAGAGCTGCAGGGGAAATTGGTCAATGATATTTGGAGAAAGCAGAGACCAGTGATACGCAATTCAGACTGATGTCACGAGAATACTGAACATACTGCTTTATAGTGATCAGCAAGTGAAGAAGTGATCACCTGTGCACTAGTGGCACCAAAACCTAGGGGGGTAATCAATGGCTTTCAAATGGCCTAAGAGATCCACTCAGTGACAAGGAACCCTGGGATCCAGGGAACTGGGATCCAGGGCAAAATCTTATGGGGACAAAAAAATTTGGGCTCTAAGGGGAGATCCCCACAACCAAAGACTTACAGAGAGGCTACAACCAATAGAATCTTGCCAAATGAGCAAAGTTTGTCTTATGAACCTATATTGATCTCACTCTCCAATGGAGATTCTGTTTGTATTTTTCAGAAGGCAGTGAGAGAGCCATATACAACCCAATTCCACCGACAACCCATGGGATGGTGGCTGATATCCCAGCAAAAGATGAACCACCTTTGGCCTATCTTCTAGGCCCCAAATGAAACCTATGAGAAACTGGTGTGATAAACAAGAGACCTATCACCACGGCATGAAAGGGCAATGGAGACAGACACTAATGATACCCAACAAAACCCAAAGCAGAAGTCCAGAGTCACTTAAGATCTCAACAATAAACCAGGCTTAAAACTTACCCACCATGACTCAGGGAACTGAGCAGAAGGGGGGGGAGAGAATGTAAGAGCCATGGTGAGGTGAGACTATCCAGAGACGTTGTCCCCCTCAGCAACAACACACAAAGGTGGGGGGGGGAACCTGGCTGCCTCCGGTGCTATTCATAACCCCCTACCCCATGGATTGATCCAGTATGTCCACCGAGGAGGATCCCCAGTGGATTGGGAACAGGGAGGAGGGAAATGGGGGTACCATTATAAGATTTGCTCATACAATGTATCTATGGATAATAAAGATATTTAAAAACAAAAAAAGAAAACTTTGAAGATGATCTGTTTTCTATAGCAAATTTTAAATATGTAAAAAGAACATATGATGCAAATAGATACAAATAGAAAATAGGTGCAAATAGAAAAAGGAATAGGAAGCAAATTTTTTTAATAAATATATTTTCTAAACTTCTCAAATCTAACCTACTTCATAAACAGTAACAAAGTAAAGGAACTAACTGTCCAAGGGGAAGAAATACTGTAATATTTTAACTGATTACTTTGTTACTGGCATTTGTGTAAAGCAATTTTCTTACCAGTCTTTAATTATACAGAATACATCAGTTAAATTTATATGTATCTCTCTTAATTTTACACACACACACACACACACACACACACACACACACACACACATACATTACGGATCCTATTTCCCCACAACTCCTGGAATTTAAGACTATCAGAAGCACATCACCAGGTACCATATATAAACCTATATAAACCATTGAAAAAGAATGGAGATACTCCAAACAAATGCCATAACTGGCTTTCAAATGCAGATTAATATAAATAACCCTGTGTGCCCGTCAACATTCAAGTTCAATAAACTTTTTTAAAAAGTTTATATTTTCTACAAACAATTTCAATTTTCCCTTTTACTTATTTTTGGGGTTTTGTTTTGGCTATTGTTTTTCTTGGTTTTTGAGAGAATCCTATTATGTATCCCAGCTGGCTTTCAACAGTAGATCCTCCTCCCTCAGCCTTCTGAGGACAGGGATTATAGTCATGCATCACTAATTCTCATTTGATTTGCAAATATCATCTGAAAATCTCCCAAGGCTAATGAGTATGATTCCTCCAAGCCTCACTCTTCCATTGCCATATCTAATCCTAACCCAATTCTACCAACATTTCCCAGGAACATTTTCTCAGCTCTACCCTTTATCATGTAATACCCAAGACTCTTCATCCCTACACATGCACAGTCCCTAAACTTCAGAGCCAAAAAGCTGAGGGCTAAGCCAAAGCAATCCCTTCCCCTCACCTCTGATGCCCATCACTGATTCCCACCCATTCTAACTCCAAAACACCTCTTCCATGCATCTGTTCTTTCACAGATCAATCATTTTCTGCCTCCGTGTCCCACCATACCACCTCCTCTATAGATGCCTCAAGAGCCTTCCTAAAGGCAACCCTCTCTAGGGCTAGAGGTCTAGTAACATGTCATGGAATGAGCCAGCCAGATGCTTCTAATGCACGCTAAGAAGTCTGAAAGCCACTGCCCTAGAAACAGAGAAAAATTAAAATTACACCTGAACTCAAACTATAGTTTCAACTGCTTTTCTGAAAAAGGAAGTTGAACTCAAACAGAATTCCTCTACCCTTCTTACCCAACTAGAATCAAAAAGCAAACAGTAAAAAACACAAAGAACCTGAAAGCTAGTGAAAAGCCTGGAGGTACTGCCAAGGATTCTCAAGTATTGACTGAAGGGGGAAAAAAAAAACCCTCATATGGTTCGCTGTGCTGTGGTATGCTTAAGAAAGCACTTCACACAAAGCTGGCTCTCAGGATGCTTAGCCCAGGATCTCAGGGGCAGGGAAGGTCACTGAGTTGGTTATTTAACATTCCATAAACACCAGCACTCCATGCTTTCTAGAAGAGAACACTAAGCCCCCCACCACCCAAAAAAAGAAAAAATTGTGTGTGTATATGTGTGTGTGTGTGTGTGTGTGTGTGTGTGTGTGTGTGTGTGTGTGTGTGTATATATATATATATATATATATTCCACAGAATAAAATGCTTCAAGGAGCACTAATGAAATTTCTTCCATAATATTTCTGAAGTCCATTGATGCTAGCTTTAAATTAATGCTGTTCAGAAAGTTAAACTTTTGTTGCATTTAATAATTTCCTAATACCATGCATTCCTGTTTTGGGTCCCTGAAGACCAGTAAATGGTCAGAAATCATTCTGGAGATACTTTTTGTAATACCTAATTTCTAAATTGTTCCCGTAATTATGAGAACTTGAACTAAGTGTTAGAAAAATACATCCGAATGTGATGAAACATAAGCACAAGCAGAAGGAATCTTATTGGAAAATTCTACACACTCAACACCAAAGTGGTTTGCAGAAACATTGCAAATGGAGTTGGAGGACACCAGACTTCAAGAACAAAAACAGACTGACTCGTTGAAAATAGGTACAAAACATAAAGAAACATCCAATGTTGTTCGGAAAAAATTAAACTGCCACCATGGAAGGACATACACATCCTTTATATTTTAAAAATGCATAATAACATGAAGATATTTTGATCTAATTTAAACAAGTAAGCTGTCTTGGAAATTTAAATGTAGCTGTGATTTTATTCAGATTCCTAAATCTCAACAGCAATAATAAAATAAAATGTAGATAATGTACCATGACAGCAGATACTGACTGAAATAATTAGAAGTGAGGTTAACATTGGGTAAAGTGAAATCTTACTCTTCTTGGAGTCTTTTGTTGTTCTGGGGTTGAGTTGGCAGTGAGGGACTCAGGATGCGGGCCTGCGGTCTGGAGACACCCCCATCCCTCTCACCCCTGGCTCACTGCTGACAGAGCAAAGCCACCAGCCACTGTCCTTTACACCACATTTCCACCCCTTATTTGTCAAAAGTTGGCACTGAAACAGATCGTCTCTGATACCTTTCCATTCGGAGAGTTTAATTTTTTTAACTCTTACAAAGAATTGGTCAGAAGTGCCTGCCTCTCAAATGAACAGCTTCAAAGTGGGTAAGAAAGCCAACATTCAGAGCATTTCTACTCTCCCTGATGGTTCAACGTTCAGAGCCTTCCTCATCTTCCTAAAGGACTTTCATCCCTGACAGGCTTTTGGTATACTCCATGAAACAATGCACACCCACATCAACTGCAACATGCAGAAGGCTTCAAGCTGATACCATAGTCTCTCCCCTTACGCCCTGGTTATAACAATGGGGAAAGATGTTCTGGAGTAATAAGACGGATAACTTTTAATAGCCATGTATCGTCCCTTAAATGTAAGCCAGGGTTTGGGGCTATAACTCTTTGTGTGCTTAGTGTGTTCAAGGCCTGGGTTCAAGTATCAGCAACCAACCCATTCCCCACAAAAAAAAAAAAAAAAAAACTTTAAAAATTCATGAATTAAAACTTTTTTGAAATTACAATTATGGTCAAAGGTAGTAAAAAAAAAAGTAATTTATTGAAGTCATTCCTTAAAGCAATTCAAAGACATTATTTTTAAAAAGCATAATATACACTTACATGAAAATGTCCTTAACCAGTACCATGTAAAATGAATATACGCAATAAATTTTTTAAAGACCCCCCCCACCGTGATGGTAATCTTGGGTGGGTCTCTGAGGTTTACAGGAAGGCAGCCTCTCAGTAGGGGGCAAGATATAAGGAAGCTCAAAGAAGCTAGAAGTAAACATCCTTTCCTATGTGGGCAGTGCAGGAAGGAAATTCCAGAGACTCAGGAAGCCATTAAGTCTGGGATAGGGTTGCAAGACCCATCCTAAGGCTATATAAAGGGGAAGAAATTCTCTCCTGCCCCTCCTTCCTGTTTGCTATTGTGTGAGTAGTGTTGGTGATGGGTCTCTCTCTCTCTCTCTCTGCTTGGACCTGTGAAAGGGGAGCAGCCTCTTGTGCATTCTGGAACTTCCCTGGTATCTATAGCTACAAATAAGTCCTTTCCTCCCATAAACTGTGCCTGGTTTGGAGATTCATCCCAGCAACGTGTGGCTGACTATGACACCCCCCAAAAAAAAGAAAAGAAAAGGAAAACAAGGTAAGTTTTCAAATGACGCTGTGCTAGAAGAAATTTAACAAAGAAACTAGGCCCAGATGATATTCTAAAACAGTTTCTGGGCTGCAGAGTTGGCTCAGGAGTTAAGGCACTTGCCTGCAAAGCTTAACAAACCAGGTGCAATTCCCAAGTACCCACATAAGCCAGATGCACAAAGTGGTGCATGCATCTGAGTTTGTTTGCAGTGACTGGAGGGCCCTGGAGTGCCCATGCATGTGCATATTCTCTCTCTCTCTCTCTCTCTCTCTCTCTCTCTCTCTCTCTCTCTCTCTCTCTCTCTCTCTGCTTACAAATAAAAAAATTATTTTAAAACACAGTTTCTACTATACAAGCTTTACCAGGGAAACAGCATGACCCTGGGTTCCTCCCTGTCTATACAGCTGTAACTGTATCAGGTTAATGCTGCCATAGGCACAAATACCCCTGAGCAAGCAGCTATCTATTCTACATTTGAAATTTCTTTTTCTTTTTTTTTCTTTTTTTTTTTTTTTTTTTTTTTTTTTTTTTTTTTGGTTTTTTGAGGTAGGATCTCGCTCTAGTCCAGAGCTGACCTGGAATTCAGGAATTCACTATGTAGTCTCAGGGTGGCCTTGAACTCACGGCGATCCTCCTACCTCTGCCTCCCAAGTGCTGGGATTAAAGGCGTGTACCACCACGCCTGGCTACATTTGTAATTTCTTATCACTGACTGATGGCTAAGGAATTTTCTGTTGTCACTCCAAAAATCATGTAACCTTAGAAACTTGTAACCCACCAGTACAGTAAAGAATTCAAGATGATGTCAGACTGCTTGTCATACGGTCTATAAAAACTCTGAGCCATTAGCTCAGTACTCAGGCTTTGGAAGTTGTTCCCCTGGGTCCATGTTGACATGAATAAATTTTCTGATTCTCCACTCTATCTCTGGTGCCATCCTGTGTGTCTCACAATACAATCCCCAATATCTTGTGCTTCAATGGATCAAAGCCCAACTTCCTGCTGGTCAGAGTTACTTAGGAGTTGAAACAGAAAAATGACCATCAATAATGTAGTTATGGGAAGGAAGAATGACAATTTAGGAGTTAGAAGCTTATCAGGGATGTAGCTCAGTGGTACAGCTCTTCTTAGTCTCTAGTACTAAGGGGAAGATGGGAACCTTCTTTGAGAAAAATCCATCCTAATTCCATAATTCTCACCCCTCATGTATTAATTTCAAAAGACTTAACCCTTAGATATAATTACTACTAACTTATTAATGACATTCTGTGTTTAATAACTATTACTAATAGTGAGAAGAAACATTATCCCCTCATAAGTATGTCTTTAAAGAAATAGTAAAAAGCAGTCATCCCAAAATAATAGACTAAAAGCACCATTGGTATAGTCAATTGTATAATTTTATGATTTTTTTCTTTATTTTTTTGTGATCAATACTAGGACCTCAAGCATGCTAAGCAAGTGCTGTGCCCTAATTTTCAGTTATTTAGAGTTAGCATGCAGAAACAAATTTTGTGCTTTAATATTTCATTTTAAGCACTTTGTTTACATAAAAGAAATATAAATGTTTATAACTACTGTTATAATATCACAATACCCAAAGACTATGGGAAGTGTATTAGTTACCTCTAACTCTGATTTTCAACCTTGGCACAAAGTTCTTAGTTTATTCTAAACACCAAAACAGTAACAGACAGGAAGAACTCTTCTGTTCTATAAAGGTGTGAGTGTTCAGAGTCCCTCCTGTCCACCTCAAATGTTGACAGGAGGAGTCTATGGTGGTCTGCTGGCTGCACCATCTACTCCAGGAAAAGTGAGCGACGGGTGCAAGTCCCACGGGCCTCTCCTTCCATCGTATTTGTCTTCTAGAAAGGTTTCTCCACCCGTGGCAGCTCCTTCCCTTCCCTTGGCTACTCCTCTGCAAGGATAGAAATCATACTGTTCAGCTCATCTGAGAGACAAGTCCTAACAATCCTCCTGCCTGAAGACTCAGTCACATTCCCACCACAAAGTCAAGTCCCTTAGTAATAAATCCCCCGCTTTCCGCTGCCTTCACGTGTGGCCACTTCCATTTGCGCGCTTTAAAATGCATATTGAGATCCATGCCTGCTGGATGATGATAATGAGCTACCTGGGGCCTAGAGGCAGATGGTGGTCATTATAACACAACTGTACGTATTTACCAGAATTCAAACAGTACAAATGAAATGGATGAAATTTTTGTATGCAAATCAAAGCACAATAGCACTGGGGGAACAAATGATGAAAGGCTGAGAAAGGTTTCCAGGAGAAGAAAACAGCAGTCAAAGGTGTTGCTTGGGTTTAAAGTCAAAGGTCATCCTTTAGCCAGCAGGCAGGCACCGGCATGAAGACAAAGGTAATAAAAGAAAGTCCTTGTTTGACCAAAGCCGTGAGGACATGTTTCTCTCCGGCACCTTCATTAAACCTCACTCCAGTGTGTGATCACTTTTGCCTAAACCCTTCTCGGCTAGTTTGAATGGGACGTCCTTCATAGCCTCCTGGGTTCTGAATGCTTGGTCACCAGCTAGTGGCCATTATGAGTGTAACGGAGCCTTCAGGTGGGACATTGCTGGAGGAGATGTGTCACTGCGGCTGATCTTGAGGTTTTTTAGTTCTCACTTGGACCACTTCCTTCATGCTGACATGGAGGTGTGTCCCAGGCTTCCTGCTCAAGCATGGCATGCTTCACCCTCCATGATACAACTTCCTCTCACTGGAAGCCAAAACAAATCTTTCCCTCCCATAAGCTGTTTTCTTTTGCATGTTTTATTCCAGAAAGGAAAAGATAACTGCAATACCTTCCTTCTCAGAGCATGACCCTCACTGGCAAGCCCTGGGAGCTTGCTAAAAAAAACAGAATACCAGTTGGGTGTGGTGGCTCACACCTATAATCCCACCACCCGGGAGACAGCGGTAAAAGGACTGCCATGAATTTGAGACCAGCCTGGACTACCATTCCAGATCAGCCTGGGCTAGATGAGACCCTGCCTCAGAATAAAATTTTTAAAATATAAAAACTAAAAATAAAACAGAATCCCACACTAATGAGCCAAAGCCCTCTGTAAAAAACACACCTATGCTATATTTGCAGACTGAACTTTGAGAAACACTTATTTTAAAAGTACCCTACCTTTAGGTAAAGTCTATCCCATCTAAAGTCATCCAGACCTACCAAATATCCTACAAACGCCTCCATTATCTCCAGAACCTCCTACCTACCCGACCAACTTCAGGGCCCTCATGCCTCACAGATACATATTAACACATTAGAAGGTTTCTTCATTCAATCATTTCAACGCACAAAGTGCATTGGGCTTGGAGTCATGCTTCCACATGCACCATTCACCAAGCACATTAGTGATCCTCTCTGGACAGCTCCTTACCTGCATTCAGGTAAAATTGAGCTCTCATAAAGTAGTTCCAAGATTGCACATGGCACACGGCAAAACGCCCAGACATTCCTCCCAATCTCTACATACCAAAATAGTTATATTTTTCCTTCCTTTACATGTTCAGTAACATCAAAACTCAAGATGTTTTAAAGCTGAGGTTACTGGAGCTTGCTCCATAGCCTATTTTTTGACCTTGGATCCCAGGTAAAGCCAGACACAGAGGAGCACATGCATGCAAGTCCCAAAGCTCCCAGGCCAGCTTGTTGGGTCTTCCCAGCAACAAACAAACATCGTGCTGTCTCAGAACAAAGCAGACGAAGAGGACCAGCACCCAGAAATTATGCCTGTGGTGACACACCCATCACACGCATATGCATACAAATACTATAGGTTTAAAAGCTTGTATATTTTATTGTCACATTTAATCCATCTGCTAGTTAGTTAAAGGACTGTTCATATCTGCATTTTCTGCTACACTTGCATAGTGGGCAGCCATTAGTGGTGTGTCTCTGGTAATCTAAACACCACATTCACAAAAGTGCATGAATATTTCTCGTTAGTATCATTCACGTAGTACTCTAGAATAGTTTCTAAAGGCTTAGTGAGGAAAGAAGTGATCACTTCATTTACTGTAAACGATGGTAAAGGAATTCTTGAAGAGTTTCTATGCCTGAGTCATTCCCTGGACTTTGGTCTTCTGAGTCACTGTCTGATATACTCTTCAAGCAGAGTGGAGTTTCGTCTTACTGGAATTAGACTGTGCTATTTATTGTTACATTTGCTATGGGTTACCACCTGTTTCAAACCCTCCTACAGCTACATGGACAGCAGAATGAGGGCAGTGTGTTTTAATAATTCTTCTGGGCTTTAGAATAGAACTTCAAAGTAGTAATCTTTAAAGCTTTGAAAAAAAAATTTCAATTGACCTAAGTAGTAACAAAATAATGTCCCATGTTAATATTTTCTTTTTTAAAAGATACCATGTATTTGCAGATGAAAAGAAAAGGAATTGTAGTTTAATTTGGTTACTTAAAAGACAAAGTAAAATATTGTTTCATGAACTGATAAACAAAGAATGATCTAAATAAAAGGTATTTTTCAGTTCTATTTTTAAAGACAAGTTCAATTGCCAGGGCTATAAAGGTCAAAGTGTGATAGCATGATCCCTACCAATTTAGATTAGTAAAGCTTTACAATCCCCACCTTTTAATAGGACTCTTCTATTACCATGAGAAATACAGCTGAACCCTCATAAATATCTGCTTCTAAGTCGTAAAACCAACACAGACATTTATGTACACCTGCCAATAAAATGCAACTACTCTTATCGTTTTTCAATTCTATTTCACTTACTTTAAGACACATATGTGATCACTTAACATTCCTAAAGTTAGGAAATACAAAAAAAAATCAATGACCTTAATTTGGTGGCATATTTCAACATATCCATTTGGACTACTTCAGCTCATGAAGTAGGAAAAAAATCTTAAAATCATAGTGCAAAGATATTTATTTGCCTAGTGTCAGATGAAAAAGTATCAATGGTATACACAGACCCACTTTGGGTATTTGGTTAAAGCTAGCATGATTAACAGTTGATTTTGACAATGTTAGCCACACATTACTAGAAAAAAAAAAAAGCAAACCTTTTCAATCTGTTTAGACAGAACAATGGGAGGCAGAGCTATCCCTTGAATGAAAACCTGCCTTTATTAGTTGCCCAAGGTCATCCAGCTAAGGAAGTTTGCCTTCTCCTCGCCTCATTTCACTTCAGGCATCTGAAGCCAAAGGAAAATGCCAGACTGGGCTGTTTCTAATTTAGAAAAAAGTCCAGTAAGATGCCTGACACTGCCTGATAACCACTATTCCATTTGTCTAAACCTAACTAAACGACAGTGACAGGAATATTTCTGAGGTGTTCTGGGCCCTGGACACAGTTCCTCCTCCTCTGTCCCAATCCAGTTTGCCTTAGCGTTGTCAACTAGGAATTCCTTCAATGCTCCTTAAGAACCAAAAGCAAAAACTAGAACTGCTTTCTTCTCTTCTGCTTTGGTTGTAAGCTCCAGGTACACAAGGAGGTTTGGTTTCCCTTAACTACACACAGGGTTCAGCGTCTATACACAGCTGGTGAAAAGGCCTAATGGAAAACGTCCAAAGGGAAGAGTCCTCAGTTCCCCTGGTCACACCTCACCTGCCACCTCATCCCTACAGCTCAGCAGAACCAGCTGCTTGCCTCTACCCTGGAAATGGACATGACAGGCCGACAGCTTAAGTCAATGATGTCAGAGTCTTAAAGGAAGCTTTTATCCTAAGTAGTCCAGAAAAGGATATGGGCCAGTGAGCTGCAGTCCTCAGTAACCTGGGACTTGGCATGCTCTGCATAAATGTATTTATTGATACTATTACTTGCCATTCCTCCTTTATGACAGCCCAAGCCCCACTGGTGAAACAAAGTTGTCACCAAATGACATCTGAGGCTCAGAGAGTTGTTTGCACTGTTCTTGCACATTTTACAGGGGAAGGCACACATTTGTACACCAAACTGAACAGGTGATAAACATAAGTGTTTTCCTCTCCCTATTAAGGAAAAAGAGGTCTAGTAACATGTGAGCCAAATTGATTAACAAAAGACACTCCATCCTTTGCAAATGGATTTCCACATCCCAGCAAATTAAAAAGGGAAAAATACGGAACAAAAATCATTTTTTAAAACCTGGCCACTGTTAATATCATTATAATACAATGAAATTGTGAGCTGCAAGTCCACTGATACCTAATATTTTATTTAAGGATGTCTCCCCAGAATTGCTCTAAGCACACAGAGAAAACTCTTGTTAAACTGACAGCAACTAATGAAAGCAGTGTTTAATTCAAAGCAGGTGCTACTCCCAAGCTAACTAAATCCTCACTCTTTTTCCTTTTTTAAGCTTAAGAAAAAAATTGGCTTAACTGAGCTGTATTGATTTAAAGTATGTTTTTAATTTCCTTTTTGAATTATTATAATATTTTTAAAAATCACTTGCATTTAGGAACATTAATGTAAGCTACTTAGGGCAGTTAGACTACATTTTCTCAGAATTAAAGGTCTCTCTGTTTCCCTGAGCTTACTGTGCATTTTGCTCAGGGGTTTCGAAAGCAATTGCACAAGTTCCTCAGAAGACGTGAGGATGAGGACGTATAAACCTGCCTCCCAGCTTAGGAGAGGCGAGGTCTGACGAAGGAAGGATGAAGCCCTGGGCCACCAACTTCACGATCTCACGAGGCTTAGAATGGCCTGACAGAAATTACACCACAGTAATGACCCCTATAACATAACTGTTCCATTTACCTAAAGTCTACAGAGTAACTTTAGCCCAGAAAACAACTCCTATACCTGTTCTACTTAACATTTCATAGTCAACTTCTTTTTTAGAGGAAAAAAACTAACCAGGTTATATCAAAAATGCATCCACATAAAAGCATGCTTCTTAGCTGTTTTAGTTTGACATTGGATACAAGGAAAACAAAATAGTGATCATGCCTTCTCATTTCAAAGACAGAGCCCATTACAGTTTGAATTTTTGAATGTCTATGATGAAAACACACACATTTAAGATAATAGTTTTTCATGCTATTAATACAGTGTATTGTGATGGGACAAATGTAGCACCCAAAGGAGCAGCTAAGTTCTTCTCAGTAGGAAATGTGCCTGGTGTGTACACTTGAGCCTGAAAAAGATCATGAACACCTATCCTATAAGAAAAGAACTACAATCCTAAGAAATCCTCTCAGGGAACAGTTTTTGATCTTATGTATCTAAACCTTTTCTGGTCAAAATGGCATTTTTCACAGAAATGGAAGAGAAAAAGAACAACAATGAAAATAAGCCAAATAAAAAGCTCTGGGGGCTAGAGAGCTCAATGGTTAAGGCTCTTGCCTGCAAAGTCTAACAACATGGGTTCAATTCTCCAGTTCCCACATAAAGGCAGATGCACAAAGTGGCCCATGCATCTGGAGTTCATTTGCAGCAGCTAGAGGCCCTGGCAGGCCCATTCTCATATTCTCTCTCTCTCTCTCTCTCTCTCTCTCTCTCTCTCTCTCTCTCTCTCTCTCTCTCTCTCTCTCTCTCTGTGTGTGTGTGTGCTGTGTCTCTGTCTCTCTCTGCTTGAAAATAAATTAAAATGCTTTTTTTAAGAAGAAAGAAAAGAATAAAGCTTTGTGTCTGAATGTTGTAAATCATGTCATCTGAATCTATGAAAGCATTTTTGGACGGAGTGTTCTTTTTATAAAATAAGGAAATAAAACTTTTTAGTGGGATAAATTCAAATTAAACTATCAAAATATTTCAGAAAATACAGGAAAAATGAATTTCAAATTTTCCTGGCTCTGCAAGCATGAGGATCTGAATTCACTCCTCAGAAGCCACATTTTGTCAAATGCAGGTGCCTTGATGCAGGTTTGTAATCCCAGCTCTGGGGAGGTGAAGACAGAAGGGTCCCTGGTGTTCACTTCCATAGCTAATGGGTGAGCTCCAGATCAATGAAAGAACCTATCTCAAATGAGGGGGACTGTGTTCCTGAGTATGACACCCAAGGTTGTCCTCAGGCCTCCACATGAATGCCTTACACATCAACACACATGCACACACATAATAAAATCAATACTCAGAGACAAGAGGAGATAACTTAGTTGTCTCTTTCCTCTCTACTTACTTCATCATTCTATCAAAGTTACCTGAAGTAAACTCACTGAACATAAATGTTTAAAAAATTCCAACTTAAGATCTAGAAGAGGGGTAAGTCTAAAGTGGCCTAAATTTTAAAAGATAAAAACCTACAGCTGATAATCACAATGTAAGGAGCCGGCCATGACTTTTCCTTCCATATTTCCCTAAAGGGGACATATATTTTCACAGCATTAAAAAAGGCAATTATGCAAACATTCACAATAATGCATTACCATTTACTGAGAGCTTACTAAGTGACAGGGACCTCACACTCCATGTGCTTGACTTCCTTTCACCTCCCCAACATTCTTGGGAGTTGGGGGCATCACCCAACAGTTGCATTTCTTAAGTTTCAAGAAGTGACAATTGCCCCTGTCTTATTTACCAATCTACTCCCAGAGTTTAGCATTGACATAGAGCAGGCAATGGATATTGTTTGCCATATTAGTAAACTACACAGAAAAGACAGCCGATAACAAGGAAGAAAAGTGACCTCAGGTCATTCTGCCACCAAAGTACACCAGACAAGAATAGGCCAACTCCAGGGACACTGAAATCCTGCTTGCATTCAAGATGCTTTTATCCACTGACAAGTGACACACTTCGATCAAATTCTCTCGCTGCTTCCCAAGGGAAAGTGTCGAAAACTCAGCCAGAGGTTTGGTAGAAGCCGTGTCAATGAACTGCTGTGAAATGGTCAAGCTTCTGTGTTCATAGTCTCCAAATGATTTACTCAAAGGCAATGTGGCTGCAGGAGGGGCACACCTAAGTGTTGAGTGCCAGATAAAGGTGACAGGGACCCAGGCAGGAAGCCTGACTTGGAGAGGAGCAAAGTGCACTAGAGATGTGTTGGTAAAAGGACCTAGTACTGTCACAGTCATGATTTCTTATAGGAAATCACCTTCACTAGGAGTTCTTGCTTTTCAAAATGCCTTCCCTTGAGCTTCTACAGAGTATGCCAGCACCCACTCTACCTCCCACAAGGGAGAATGATTGACAATCATGAGACATGGAAACGTGTTCTAAACTTTCCTGTAAATACAATATTTATTGTTTATAAAATATTGTAAGAATTTATTGAAACATCCACCAACTACTTCGAAAGGCCATGGTCAAAGTTCCCTTAACAAGGTCTTGTCCCTTCAAGTGTGCACGTTTCAGGTCATGCTGTAAACGTCCTATCATTGTCCATGGATAATAAGTGAAAGAAAGGCAGTTGAAAGCAGACCCTCAGTGCCAGTGGGGCCATCCCTGCTTTGCTTCTGAATGGTGACAAGGAAGAGGAAAAGGCTTCTCTTCTCAGGTGGTGGTCATAATTCAAATCTCAATTTCCAATCAATACACCTAGATACAGATATGATACAGGGAGTAATACCTGCTCCAACCCTCAAATAGCTTCAAAGTATTTGAGGAAAATTTCCATGCAGGTAAAACAAGAAATGCTCTGAGAACTCAGATGGAAAGCCCTCATCACCAGCAGTTAGAAGACTTTCCTGACTGGAACTCGGAAATAGCTGTATATGTCTATCTTCCCAGAGGGTCCTGTGTGTTTATCTTTGATTTGCTGGGAATTGTTTTGATTTTGAGACAGGGTCTCATCTGTCCCAGGCTTGTTTGGAACTTGCCATGTAGCTGAGGCTAACCTTGAATTCTGATATTCTGATCTTCCAGCCTCCACCTCCTGAGAACTGGATTCACAGATGTGTACCACCATGGCCACCATGTATCTGTGCTGGGGATCAAATCCAGGGCTTCTTGCATACTAGGCAAGCACTATACCAGCCGAACCATTCTCTAGGTCTCCTACACCACCTTGTTTTGATATCATGTATCTCCTCAATTATCATGTAAACTTCATCTTATTTTTAGATGTGCAAGTACTGTCAGATACAAGATTCTGAAACATTGTTTGTTCCATGAGAAACAAGTAAATTGCCATTCCAAAACAAAAATATCCTCAACTGTCATTTTCTACTCTGAAATAAATTCAGACATATACACTCATGCCAGCTCTACCCTCACAGAGATGTTTATTAGTTAAAATGGGCCAGAACTGAGCAAGAAACTCAGAGGAAAGAAAATACTTAATGCTTGCTGGTCGTATTGTCAAACAAGGCTGAGGAGACTACAGATATGGCCGGGCATGTAATTTTCAAAAGTTGGATTCATTCAGCATAGGCGGCCTTACAGACAATAATTTGGAAGATGAATGTCTTCTAGAAAAGTACCAGTCTCTTGGGGCCTTGTTAGGAAACAAACGCTATCTGAACAGGGAAATAAGAAGCTGCCATCCTCCCATGGACTGACTCACAGCAGCTACTGATCAGATTAGCTCAGAGGGAGGCCCTTTGAAGCCTGAGTCTAGGTGAGGCTGCTCAGATAAAGACCCTGGCCAGACCCAGCATGCAGCCACACCCAGCAGGCCTAGGCAGAATCCGGCCCACTAGGGTTTTGGGGGCTGTGAAGAAGTAGAGAGGTTAGGAAGAAGAGCTGGCATCCAGAAACTTGTAATGCTGACAAATAGTTTAGGACCTGGAAAAGGAGAAAACTAGACACAAATGAAACTGACATTCCGCTGTGGCTTACATGGGAGCCTCTTACTTCTCAACCCAACCTTTGTCTCTAGGGCTCACAGACTTCACAAGCAAAGGGCATTTACAAACATAGCCGAACACTTCTGCTGCTGGTCCTAATCCCAGCCTTGGATGCCCAGAAAAATTAACATCCCTTTCCCAGGAAGTCCCCAAAGCAGAGCTCAAGGAGACACTCATGGATACAGCACAATGAGCTTCATTTTGTTTTCTCTTCTTAGAGTTGATAGGGAGGGGACATTTTAAAATAGTAACATGCTGTGGCAGGTGGAAGTCACCATGCTCAAGTTGCAGATCCAACTTTGGATATCACTTGGCTTGCTTTTAAAAAAAGGGGGGGGGGAGACTAAGATGTTAAAAGACCCATTTGAAAGAATCATACTTGCAAAAACAATGATATAAAGCCAGGCTTATATTAAAATAACTGATTTTACTTACAGGAATAAACCATAATCACACACACAACACACACACACACATCTTGGAACTGACTGACTGATCAAAATGATGTCACAGTGTGGCCACAAAAGTCAAGCAACCTCCCTTGAAGCTCTAGAGAACACTGAACTGACGTCCTTAAAATATCATCCTGGGCCTCCGTTATTGTCATGGTTGAAAGATGTTAATATTGAATTACTGCCAAACACTGTTCCTTTGGTAACTAGCACATGTATAAAAAAAAAAAAAAAAGAAAAATGAAAAGATTCTTGATTTCTGTACCCTGGCTTCAATTCATTAAAACAAACTCAGACATCACTATTTAAAGTTACATTTTGTACCTGAAACAATACCCTAAGTAATGATGGACTAATGCTATGCCAAAAAATAATTTCATGACAAATACTGTGCACAAAAACAGTCACCCTGTAATTTTATTGTGAACAGAAAGAACCTGAATAAGTGCTAAAATCTGGATTGAAATGGTAAGGGGGCGGAAAGAAAAAATATGTTTACAATCTGTTCAGATTGCAACTTAAAAATTTTGATCGAAACTGGTTGGAGCAATGGTTCAAACACAAGTCTGACTTTCTGAATTAAAAGCTGCTAAACATCTAAAATTAAAATCTTTAGTGTTGATTCATACCTTTCTACTATAAATCCTCTCTGATGGGAGGTAAATGTCTGCTGTCAGGAGCTCGCATTGTGCTGTGGGCAGGCTCCTGTGGTCTGGGTATCGAGGGCATCAAACCACCTGTCATGGTTTGATCCAGATGTCCCCCACAAACAAATGAATGTGTTCTGATTGATCCATCCCCAGCTAATGGCAATTTGGGTATTAGAATTTAGCTAGAGCTGTGTTGTCGGGGGCCGGCTTATGGGGGTTATAAGCCAGCTTCCCCTTGCCAGTGTTTGGCACACCTTCCTGCCATTGTTTGCAGTGCTGTGGTGGAGGTGATGTCCACCCTTATGCTCATGCCATAATTTTCCCTGCCAGGGTGGAGTCTCCCCTGGAGTCCGTAAGCCAAATAAACCCTTTCCTCCACAAGCCGCTTTTGTTTGGGTTCTTTCTGCGTACCAACTAGAATGCTGACTACACATTCTCTGTGGACCATGTATGTTCAGTTCAGTATGCATCTTTAATATTTAATGAAGGGTTATGATAATGCCGCTGTGTGAATTTCATGGCCTTAGACTGGGATAGACTTCCATCTACCACTCATGATGATTGAATAAGAAATTTGTTCATTAACCCTTTGGGAAGAAAGAAAAGATGGATCCTATCCAATAAGTCGGGGTGCCAAAATAAAAAAAAGAACCAACTGACTCTTGAATAAAACAATTCCAAAATGAATGGACTCATTCAAACACACTTGGGAAAGTTCCAACTACTACTTCCTGCAATGTAAAACAATCCAGTTAGAAAATTGGATCCCATACGAATATGATAATTGCAGAAGTCTAAGGAGTACTCTAGCTCTGATTCAGGGGTGGAAAGTTATTGCAAATTAACCTTAAAGTTGCAGATTGCTGAAAAACAGCTGTACTAAAGGCCTGGGTTACTGAAATTATTCACTACCAGCAGCTCTTCACCTCCTTCTGCTCCCCTCACACGTTTTCAACACCCAACTCTCTTACGCTCCATGTGCTCGATATACAGCTGTCTCCTCGACCCACTAACAAATGCACCTCTTGTTCCCCAACATGGATTATATCGGCTGTCTGCTACTCTAACCTGAGCAGCTCAGTAATGACAGCGCATTTAAAACAACTGGATGGCTTACTATCTCTGTGCTAAGTTGAATGTTTACAGATGAGTACAATGATCTCCAAGTACTACATGCATTCACTCTCAGAAAAATTACACTGAAATAAACATGCTCACATGGGAATGCAGTTAAGATGTGACAGCCCCACATAACATTATGCTGTAGCAGAGGGTCAACTATCTGTCATGGTCAGTATCCTTCATTCCCACATGACTATTTGCTGGCAAAGGAGCAATGAATGAGGAATTCTAAGGGCAGGATATTCCTCACTGCGGGGTCTGTCCTGTGCACTGAAGAGACAGCACCTGATAGCTGAAAACCTGTGGCACCCACACCAGCTACGACAACCTGAAGTGTCTCCACATATTGCCAAATGTCCCCAGGGAGGCATAGCAGCCTCTGGAGGAGAACCATTGATCTAATCAAAACCAAGTCCTTTAATCTACAGTAATGATAGTGCCCTACCGGAGTCACTGCATTACAGAAGAGCCAAAACTAAAACTATCAAATGCTGTACTGTTTAGAAAGTAATTCTGTTTTCCTTTAAAACGGCTTCCTTCAATAGAAGTGCAATCTCAGGGCAGAAGACAAGTCACCTGCCAGTGCCCCTGTATCTCATCCAGGTTTCCACTGTGACTGACCCTTGGTGCTGTGGTCCCACAAGACAGAAGTATCAGAGGAAGATTGTCAAGTTCAGTCAGGGTCCCGACTCCCACTGGGGCTTTCTCTCAGTAAAGACTGGGGCACGCCTTCCTTCCATGGCCTTACGGGCTGTTCTAGATGCTTCTTCCTCTCCCGGTTTCACTTTGGCAGTAACTTAATTGCACTGAAGGCTGAGAGCAGGCACTGATTTCCCTTAAACGTTTTAGACCCACAGCTCCTGAAAGAGGCCCCAGGCAAGCTCCGTACAGAGCACTCTTGAAATCAGGGGCCAACAAACATGTTTCGCCTAGTCCAGAGCCTACTCAAATACAGGCTGCAGAGTTCCAAAGCCATGATTGTGGAGGAAAGCCAGCTCCCCCTTGACAGACATCACCCACTGGGGAAAAGACGATTTTCAAAGGCTAAGGACTAACACTCTTTGCCCAGATAGAATGCACGAACGTCTATATGGACTGGGAGAATTAAAACAGATGCATTCCATTTTTAATTTTTCATGGAAGCTAGAAGGACCTCACATACTACAGAAGTATGTCAGTGATGAAACTCAGGATCTCAACTACTTTGAATTCATGAGAAAGGCAGACGGATTCCCTCATTGTGCACTTGTAACTGCTGTGGAGTTGAAGAAAAAAATCATCCGACAGAAATGGAAGCAGGTAAGTGTGAACAGGCTGTTCATATTTATGGAGTTTTTTTAAAGCAACTAGTGCTACCTGAGATTTCTGGAAGACAGTACCTATGTAATTATTTTCCTTCATGAAACAATGGTCATATGTAAGATTTTTTTAGCCAATTTTAATAACTACTGAAGATACAATGTGGGAAATACTAATCACATAAGCTAAATCTTTATCTAAAGTAATAGATACGGAGTTTTCCATTTCCATCATTTCTCTAGGTACAGCAAAGTCATTTAGTTTCTCACTTGGAAAAATGTTAATTATGCTTAAAAGCTCTGATAAAAAGGTAGTTATGATTTCAAAATTATATAATTTTTATGTCATATCTACCTGGTAGCTCAACTTTATTACTGATTTCCTGGAAGTTTAGATTTATAGGGGAAAAAAAAAAGCTTCTCATGAGAGCTTCCCACCAGGTTTCTTGAAACTATACACTCACTCATGAACCCCACTCTCCACCTCAACTCCAGAAGAACACCTGCAGATGTGTTTTCACCCCCACTTTGGCATTCATATCTAGACTATGGAAACAGTGAAAACCAGTTCATTATTTTAAAATCTGCCACAACTAACAAGATTGCTGGCTCCAGGCAACTTCCAAATATTAACAAGGTCTCATGTAGCCATATCACTTACTGTGATTTTTATGTTAATTATAACTCACTCTCAACTATGTAAGGACTAAATTATTTTCACTCTGTAAACTACAGTAATACTCTACAGTTACGGTGGCTATCCTCACCACTAGCCACCAAACACTGCCATGCTAGAACACTTTAACATATAAACCACCACTTTTATAGGATATAATCGTACAGATGGCTTCACAGTCCCTAAGCCATTTTTAACAATCCGTCTTGGAATGAGAACTGAGGAAGACACCAAGAGGAATGATCTTTCAGTAATCATAAAAAATAAAATCCTCTGGAGAGCGTTTTCCCGTAAGCCACAAGCCCTAAGTTTAAAATAGATAATAAGCCAGTGAAACTTACTTGACAGTGACTCGATTGGATAAATCCTGTAGATCCCCAGGATGAAAGAGCTGGGCTTCTTTCAATCCAATCTGTTCACAAGCTTTCAAAAAAACGTTTATGTTATCCTGTGAAAAGAATTGGAAAGTGATTGCTTAGCTGAGCTCACTCTCAGACAAAGGTTACAATTTTTTATGATACAACTTCCCAGCTACAAAGTCCAATTACAGTCAGCAAAAGAGGCGTCAGCAAGACCAATGATACGTGTATTCAAATTAAAAAAGAAGAAAGAAAAAAAAAAAAGTCCGTGGGCACATATAGCCTTTCAGTCTTCCAGAGCATAGAAGCTGGTTCTATCTTCTGCCTGAGCATACACTGCTTTGGCGATCTTTGAGACTGGCACGTTAAACATTACCTGTTATAGGACAAGCGCTTAGCCAGTGAGCAGTAATCTACACTTTGATGTCAGCTCTGCTCTGCAAACAAACGCCCTCTTCCCAGCTTCGCACGACAAGCCTCACCTCTCTCTTTAAAAATAACTCCAGCTACTGACATTCACCCACCCAGAAACTGTTGGCAGGGAAGAAATAAGAGGAGGAACATTCTGTTTCTATGATTACAAATTACAGAACGACTGTGGAATACCACACCTGGAATCTGGGTTTGGTTGCTGAGCCAGCTCGTGACAGGCAGGGAGACCATACTACAGGACCAAAGAGAAGCCGGGTGCTCATTGGCTGAACCACAGTTTAGACGAGGCATAGTACTCACTCCCTTGCACCTGTCTCGAGAACCCTCCAAAAATAGGAAAATCTATCCCCCTCCAAGGCTTCCCTCCTATCTAATGTCAAAATCCAATCCTCGATTCACAAACCAACGTTTTTCATTATCATAAATGGCCACACACTCCGGGGCCACAGTATATTCTATTTTACAGTCAGCTGCATCTGAGCCACATACATTTGGTTACCAGGATTAGCTCTGGCAGCATCTCTACTGCTCTTCAAAAATAAAGTGCTTCATGGGGCTGAGTCTGTGGCGACTATGGAGACTTTTCTTTTGCCTTGCTGGAACTGTAGGTAAGGGAATGTCCTGTTTGCATGCATCCGGCCCCCTGAAGTTGGCTGGTTACCTCTGTGGTGTGGACCTCCCTGACCCTTACCTCTCCGTCCCAAGAGCTGAAGTCCCCAGACCAGAACACAACGTGTCAGTACTCTTTCCAGTGTTCAGGAGCTCAGGATGGAAAACAAAGGGAGAGGGAAGGATGAGAAAGAGGGCCAAGACAGGAAGCCACGAACTCAACAGTCAAGGTTCCATAGAGAGTAAAGGGAAAGCACAGGAGAAAGGCTGATAAGAGAAAAGCAATACTGACTGCCAAGGAAGCAAAGGCCATTAACAAACCAAAACAAACAAAAAACTATTCATAGACCATGAAGGCTGTTCCCATGCACCTTTAGTAGACGCCAGTGTAGACTAGCTAGCTAGAAAATGAAAGAAGACCCCAAGGAGGAAAGAAATTACTGTCAAAAGCTGAGAGCTGGAGAGATGGCTCACCAGTTAAAGGCTCTGTCTCCCAAATAAATAAAAATACTTTTTACGTAGTTGAGAAGCTCAATGAGAAGCATTTAATGAAACTTGAACTTGGCTTTATGTAGAAAAGGGGGAAATAATTTATTGGCAAAATTCCAGAAGAAACAATAATTTTACTGTTAAGCACATACTTCCTAAAAACTACACTATCTGTAATTATATGATACAAATTAATGGTTCTAATAGTAGTACACAAGAACAAAAACAGCTCACTATACCAGTACATCACATCCTACAGGAAGCAATTCCATTGCAGAATGAATAATGAATTAATACACATTTCCCACATACTTAATTTGACTTTGTATGTTTAAAGTCTTACAGAACCCCAGATGAGGGGCTGGGGAGAGGGCTTTATGGGTAAAAGTGCTTGTTGTCCAAGTGTGACGAGCAGAGTTTGGATCCCAGAACCCATGTAAAGCTGGACTCAGTGGTATGTGTCTATCCCAGCACACCTAAAACAGGAAAAAGGGGGGGAGAGAGAAAGAGAAGAATCTCCCAGAAGCTCATGGGCCAGCTAGCCTGTAAACACAGTGGTGAACGACTACAGCCCCTGCCTCAAACAAGAAGGAAAACAAAGACCAGCAGCCAAGGTTTTCCTCTAACCTCCACACGGGACCACACTCACAGACACACATAACTGCATGCACAAACACATGCATTCAATTCTCTCAGCAGGTAAAGGTGCTTGTGTGCAAAGCCTGCCAGCCCAGGTTCAATCTCCCAGGACCCACGTAAAGCTGTATACACAAAGTAGTGCAGAAGCCTAGAGTACGTTTACAGCAGCAACAGGCCCTGATGCATGCTAGCTCATTTATTTTCTCTTTCTCTCTACCTGTGTGTGTCATAAATAAAGATACATTTTTTAAAAAATGTTTAAAGTTCATGGAACAGGAGGAGGGGTGGAAGAAAAAAGATCATGGGCTAGGAGATGACTCAGTGGTGAAAGGTGCTTGTTTACAAAGCCTGACAGCCCAGGTTTGATTCTCTAGTACCCACATAAAGCCAGAAGCACAAAGTAGCACATACATCTGGAGTTCTCTTGCAGTGTTAAGAGGCCCAGGTGAACCCATACATTCATTCTGCTCTCTCTCTCTCTCTCTCTCTCTCTCTCTCTCTCTCTCTCTCTCTCTCTGCATGCAATCAAAAAAAGTTCAAAAATTCTCTCAGTGGTAGAGAACTTGCATAGCGCAAAAGGCTCTGGGTCTGATCCCCAGTTCCACAAAATCTAAATTATAAAACATGAAGAAAGTTAAATGGAGAGCAAATTTATGGAATTGAGACTAAAAATAATTCACATACTTTAAGAAACATAACAGCATTCTCCTGGTGAACAATGTGTATGGATTGATAAGAAAAAGCCACACATTCCTCAAAACCCATCGAAATATTTAGAGAGAAACCACTTTAAAGTCAAAGTGACTCTACTTCATCAGGGACAAAGTTCAAGGAAAAATACAACTGATCTGATAAAATTTTAGTCTTAAAGACTTTATAACCAAAAAACAGAACATTTTTAAATACCTCAGTAGTGCCCAATTTTGTCTTTTGTTTTGTTTTGTTTTATTGTCCATAATAAGTTATATTATTTAATGGGCAAACAATGAGTTGTTATCCCCGTTCCCCAATGCCCCTCTTCCCCAGCCCCAATCAGCTAGATATCCTCCTCCTCCATGGGCAGTCTGGATCAGTCCTTGGGGCTGGGGACCATGGATAGCCTAGGAGTCAGCCTGGTTCCACTGGCCCTAGTGTGTTGTTACTGAGGGGGGCCATGTCTCTGGATAGTCTCCCCCACCAAGACTCTTACAATCTCCCCCCCCCTCTTCTGTTCAGTTCCCTGAGTTGTGGTGGGTGAGTCAAGGCTGCTTTATTGTTGAGAACTTAGGGGTCTCTGTACTACTGTTTTAGGTTTTGTCAAAAATAGTAGTGCCCAATTTTGAAGCAGAAAAATTGAATATAATATCACGCCTAGCCTACACAGTTCAAAGGGGTTATACTAAAATCAAAAGTGTAACCTCCATCATACTTACTGGACTTGAGCCCATTGGTTTTCTTTATTTATTCATTTATTTGCAATTTCAAAGGACCCAGGCAAAGAATTCCTTCAGGGGATATATAAAGATCATAGAATAAAACATTTCATGTCTGTTTCAACATTATGCAGCCACACCCAGCTCAACATGGCAGAAGGAGAGCCCTTAGTCCTCACAGAGTAGAATCTTGGCACTTGAAACCACCCAAACTAAGAAAGGAACCAAGGGCAAACAGGACAGTGCCATCTGTTCAGACTAGAGCCAGAACTCCAGCTTAGCTCTGACACTACTAAGTCCATGGCTTTAGAAAGTCAGTAACTTTTCTGGGCCCACTTTCCTCAGCCCTTCAACAAGCATTGTGTGAATCTGTAACCCACTGCCAAGGGCAAACAATTCTCTGCAAGTGCAAGAAAGACCAACCCTCTAACCCCGCTTCCTCACAAATGTTGCATAGTCTGATTTCCATAAAAGACTTCATTTCAAAAGCCTGCCTTGTGTATGTGATCCCTACATTTTCAGGATGAAAGGTGACTTCTCAGAAACAAACCAAAAGAAAAGGGGGGGGGAGGAAGGAAGGGAGGGAAGGATAAGCTGTGAAACTATCTAGTATATAATGATTCCATCTGTGAATAACAAACAGGAAAAGTAGATAGCCTGAGATTTTCATACTCTCTCCAACCTTCTCTCCCCGCTCCTACCTGATGAATAATTAAGAATACCAGTCCTACTGACAAGCTAGGATGAGGAAGCCACTAAGATCTAAAAACATTCTTTGATTTGTATTAGGTCACTGCGGGACCTAAAGAAGTTATAAAATGCTGTGTAACAAATTATCCCAAAACTATGCTGCAAAAGAAAAGAGATGATTTCATATAGGTTTGTAGACTATGGAATGTGGGAATGGCTTCTGACTGGATGGTTCTGGCTGAGGGAGGTTGATGGAGATGATGTTATCTCTGGATACAGTCATCCGATGGTTTTCCTGAGTCCAGGGCTATTCCCAAAGTGATTCATTCCTATGGTTGGCAAATCAGGGCTGACTGTTGACAGGAGCCCTCAGTTCTTTGCCAAATGGAGTTTTCCAAAGGACTACTTGACAGAGCCCGTGGTCCAAGGAAAAACAAGACAGACGTTGAAATCCTGTTTTTTGAAATCACAGTCCACCTTTTCCATCAGACTCTTGATTGTGCAGATGAGGCCTGATCATTTTCAAGGAGGACCACACAAAGACATAAACAACGGGATTATGGGGTCACACTGGAAAGTTGGCTATCACATTTTACTCCTGGGACCCCGATAATTCATGCCTTACCCATGTACAAAATTCATAAATCTCTCCTAAGACCTCGAAATTCTTACCCTTTATCAAGGAGAGGTGAAAATGTAAGTCAGATGCACATGTGCATGAAGCCCTGTGGGTATAACTCCACAAGTATAGCCCGTGAGTATGGTTCCTCTTAAACTGACTGCCTAGGAGCTATTAAAAAATTAAAAAATAAAAAAAGCTACCTCCCCTCCCACTCCCACCATGTAATAGTGGAACAGGTCAACACTCCAGGTCAAGGTTTGAAGACACTGACAACTTCCTTCACTGGGAATCAAGGCCAGGAAATCATCTTCAGTTTCCAGCTCCACTTTCTGTGATCTCTACATTGCACCCTGAAAATCATCTTCCTTTTTCCTTAGAAAGTAGCTGTGTAGCTTTCTGGGCCCACTTCCTATCTTTCCTGTAGAAGTTTGAGGGAACTAAAGGTCTCTTAATTTTGTAGCTGGGAGTCTTTCCAGAAATACAATTCTCTCCAAGTCATTACAGATCTGTTAGGGATCTTGCTAATATCCATTGCCACATGCACGGATCTCAGGAGGAGCCCTTATCTACTTCAGTCTCCTAAGAATGCCCTGGGAAGCCCTAGAATCCCCATTGCTGGATGGAACATATCTCCCAGGCACTAACTTGAATCTTTCTTTCTAGGAACTTACGGAATTTTACAACCACACCCTCAACTGCATCATCAAGACCTTGCTTTTCTGCCAAAGCTCTGAATTTGATCTGGGCTTGAAACCCATTTCTCAAGTCTAGCAACACTGGCTGACTCAAGAGTCTGGACAGTTGTCAATACCAGCAATTCCTGAATCCCTTGTGCCCACCGGTCAGTTCTTCCCATTCCATCTTTAGGAATGTTTTGCTACGATCAGCAAGGGAAAACTAGACAGCACTTCAACGCTCTGGAATTCTTAGTAGAAGAATCAAATCTAGACTGCCTAATTATGATTCCTAGGTACATGTGAGTAAATTTCAGAAGGTAAGAATCATTTTGGAATAATACTTTTACAGTAAGAAATATAGAACATCACTACTTTGCAACACAAAAAATGTTTGTTCAGAGACATCGAAGTTCAGACATACTGGTCAAGATACCTGATGCCACCTTGTAATTCTAACATTTGGGAGGTAGAGGCAGGAAGATCAAGAGTTTGAGACTGACCTGGCTGCATAGTGACATCCTCTCTCCAAAAGAAAAGAAAATGAAACAAAAAGTAAAAAGATAAGAGAGCTGAGGGCAGAGGGTAGCTCAGTAGTAAAGCACTTGTCCAGCATATGCTAGGCCCTCAGTTAGATCCTCAGCACTTCCAGATACACAAAGAAATAGAAAGAGAAAGAGAGAAAAATGGAAGAAAGATAAGAGGAAAGAAAAAGGGCAATTTCCAGTCAACTACAGTATCTCAGGGGTAAGAAAAAAATCAAGCATACAGATAAATCAGAGGAAAAGAAGAGATTATAGAACATGGGAAAGAGAACGTTTCAAGAATGGAGTTACTACAGTTACCTTCAAGTTGCTGAGATAAAGCACTCAACCAAAAGCTGAGAGGACGAAGGTTTTTATTTTGGCTTCCAGTCTTGAAGGTAAGCTTCATGATGGCAGGGAAAAGGATGACATGAACACAGGCTGGACACCACCTCTACCACAGCAGAGGTGGAGAACAGCAGCATGAGAGAAAAGTGAAAAGGAAGCTGGCTATAACATCCCTAAGTCCACCTCCCAGAAACACACCTCCCCCAGCAGAGCTCCACCTACCTCCCAAATTGCCTCCACCTGGGGACCAAGCTTTCAGAACACTTGCATTTATGGGGGACACCTGAAGCAAACCACCAGAGAGTAAAGTGGTGCCAAGAGCTGCCATCAGGCAGCATAAAAACTACTGAGAGAATATTGACAGTCACGTGCAGTATCCTTAGTAACCATAAACTCCAGGGGACTAAGAAGTAAATAATATGCATGGGCAAAGATACCCAAAAATCTGTCATCCTCAGTCTGCCTTCTAGTTAAGCCTCCCACTCTCCTCTTGAAACCGCCCCCGAATGCCCACCAGAGCCCAGGATACTCCTCTCTGGAGAGGGAGGTGGGAAGAAAACAGCTCTCATCTGTGCTTGACCCCAAAGACAAAGTTGTGTCCCATCTCCTCCCATTATTTCCCAGTTGTACAATTCTGCATTTTGATAGTCTCAGCTATCTTCATTATAAATCCTGAAAACAGAGCTCAGCAGTTAAAGGAGCTACTTACAAAGTCTGATGGCCTGGGTTCAATTCCCCAGTACCCACATAAGGCCAGGTGTAAAGAGGCTTATGTAACTGGAGTTCATTTGAAGCAGCAAGAGGCCCTGGAGTGCCCATATTCACTCATTCTCATTCCTTCTCCTTAATAATTTTTAAAAATCAATTCTGAGAGCAGGATGAATAACATAAAGCCAACATGAACATGCTAACACAGGGCCCAAGGGCGATGAACATCTACCTCCCCTTTAGGGCCTTCCAGCCCATCGTCTTTCTAAAACTACTGACCCAGTGGCATACTATTGTTGTTTTAGCACATTCTCTTGCTCTTTTATCACAGGCGAAGTGGCTGGGAAGATGTCGGGGATAAAGCTGAATTAGTCATTCCTGTTTTAGCAAGCTCGCATCGGTCAACATAAGGGTTCTCACTTGTGCGATTTTACTATCTCCTTCCTCAGCTCACATCCCACACTCACCCATATGTCTCCATTAAAAAGCATCTTCCTGTTAAAGGTGCTTACTTGCAAAGCCGGACAGCCTGGCTTCAATTCCCCAGTTCCCATATAAAGCCAGATGCACAAAGTGGTGCATGCATCTGGAATTCATTTGCAGTGGCAGGAGGCCCTGGTGTGCCCATCCATCCTTCCCCACATAAGTAAATAAACATAAAATAAAAAGTATCTTCCCTTTAGATATGTCCCAAAGAGCGGAAAGGATACTATGGTGGGTGCACTGAGTCAGGTTTCCCCCATAAACTCATGTGTTTTCAATGTTTGGGTTCCAGCTGGAGACATTTAGGAGGTGGAGCCTTGCTGAAGGAGGTGTGTTACTGGGGGCAGTCCTAGGGGTATCACAGTCACTTCCTCCTTGTCAGGGCTCAGCTCACAATCTTGCTGCTATTTTCTACCTGCTTTGGCAAGATTGTGATGTGATGTCCAGACTCTTCTCCAGAACCATTCGTCCCTGACATCATTAAGCTTCCCCCTAAAGACTAAGCCCAAAATAAACCCTTTCCTCCCATCAGCTGCTTCTGGTCGGGCGTTTTGTCCTAGCAACAGGAAGGTAACTGCAACAGGTTCTCAGCCAAGTTCATGCAGATACAGTCCTGATAGCGGCACTCTTCAGAGCAGTCAAAGGTAGAACCTGCCCGCGTGTCCACTAAGATATCAATGAACAGAGAAGTTGCAGTGTAACCATGAAACGATTATTATTGACCCAAAAGTCATAAATCACTAAAGTGTTCTACGAACTGGATGAACTTCCAAAACATTCTGCTAAGCGACAGAGGCCAGCACTCAAAGGTCACATGTTCCATTTAAATCTAATAGCCAAAATGGCTATGTCACTGGAAACAGAAGGCAGGCTAGTGGTTGCCAGGGGCAAGAGGAAGAAGGAAATGAGGAGAAACAGCTTAACGGCAAGAGACTTGACTTTGAAGTCCTGAAATGTTTGGTGATTACACATTACTGTAGATGCCACGGAATCATTAACTTTAAAATGGTTAAATGTGATGCTAGCCAAACTTCAGCTCAGGAAGCATTTCTAAAAGGTGATCTCCGGCAATGTGTTTTTAAATGTAATTGTTTTAAATGTCACGTATTGTGCAATTCACATAAAAGGCAGTTATGTGCAAGGTTTCCCCTTACACATCAGTTCGTTTTCTAAGAAAGTCTATATCCTTCACTATAGTATATGTGATCCCATCCAAGCTTTTACCCTGTCCTAAGTCACTTTTCTTTTTATTTGAAGGATCAACAAAAAGTGAGAGAAAAGTCTTCAGTGATGAAATGTCAAGTGTGATGACTTCCAACGAGTAGAAAGCATACAGGTCGAACTCAGGTTTCCTTAATGTAACAATAAACATGGAAAGAGGCAGGGGAGCTGGCCCAGTAGGTAAGAACACTTGCCAAGTTCCATCCCAGGCTCCCACATAAAAGTCAGGCATGACCACTCAGGCCTGTGACTTTGGGGAGAGGGGTGGAGACAGGAGAATCACTGGAGCTTGCTGGTCAGCCAATCTGACAGAACGACAGATCCAGTGAGCAACTCAGAGAAATATTGTAGAAGAGAGACAGAGGACGACACCCAATGTTGTCTTCTGGCATCTGTGGCTGCGCGCATGGAGCATGGGCATCATTGCACACATGAATATATACACCACGCAAACAATAGTAAACAATATTTTTAAAACATGGAAATGTCCACTCAAAGATAGAAAGCACTTAGAAACAATTCTGCCAACGTTTTGTGAATGTACAAGGTGAAGAACTATCACGAATAAGTGCCTTTACATATACACAAGCTTAATAAAGGGACTTATTACAAAAGTCCTAAACAAGCTAAAGGTCCTAACCAACTCTGAAAATGAAAGAATCTATGGTCAGGTATAGCCAAGAGCCTTATTTACAAAGCTGAACCCATAGGTCCCTCCAGGAGACAAAGGGAGGTCACTGACCCAAGGAACTGGCCAAGCCCAGGAGCTTGTTAGACATGTGGAACCTGGGATTTCACCCAGATCTCCTCAAGCACAACCCATGTTGGAAGACCACCGCATAGATGATCTGAGTCTAAGAGACAAGTTTTGGCAAATAGAGAAAAGTATCAAATAGAACTCAAAGGATTTCTCTTTACGATACACTTGAGTCCCTTCGAGACAGATGTGGAAGCTCACTATCAAACCATTTCCAAAAGCACTTGAATTCTACTCTTAGGATACAGCAGAAGAATCACAGTTATTTAAAGCAACCCCTAAGTAGCAGGATGACTAAAATATATCCAAATTTGCATTTTAACAGTGCAGTTTCCATTAAGAAAGCAGCTGAGTCATGGTCTCATCGCCTAGCCCTGGCTTCTTTTTGGTGTTCTGACAGGGTCTCCATTTGCATAAACTCACCATGTACCCCAGGGTGACCTCGAATTCATGCACTCCTCCTGCCTCAGACCTCCAAGTGTTACCATGTCCAGCTGGTCCTGGATTTTTTAATTTATTATTTTGGGTAATTTGCCCTCAACCTTGAGACTTAGATAATAACAAATGTAATCATCAATAAACACATTTTATGACCATAATTTATAGGAAAACACCCATCAGAATTCTAAATTTACTGTTATTTGTGTTTCCGGGGGCAGGCTTAAGGGTATTATAGTCATCTCTTCCTTGTCAGGGCTCAGCTCACAATCTTGCCGCTATTTTCCATGTGCTTTGGCAAGAGTGTGATGTGATGTGCAGACTGTATTTTGTCTGTTGTATTTGAGACTGGGTATACAGGCCAGGCTGGCCTCAATTTGACATCCTCCTGCTTCAGCCTCCTGAGTGCCTAGATTACAGGCATGTACCACCACGCCAGGTTTCATCCTTTGGGTTTATTTATTTATATTTGCAAGGAGAGAGAGAGGGAGAGAAAGATAGAGGGAGAGGGGGAGGGAGGGAGGGAGGGAAGGAGGGAGGGAGGGAAGGAGAGAGAGAGAGAAAGAGAGAGAGAATGAGAATGGGAACACCAGGGCCTCTTACTACTACAAATAAACTCCAGAGGCATGTGCTACTTTGTGCATCTGGCTTTACCTGGGTACTGGAGAAATGAATCCCAGGCCATCAGGTCTTGCAAACCAGCACCTTTAACCACAAAGTAGTCTCTCCAGTACTGCATTTTTTTAAAGCTTTCCTTGACCATCAAAGAAAAAGCACTGCAGACAGCGAAGAGCTGAGGACAAGGACACAGTTAAGTTTTATAACATATGAGAACAGGAACGGGGCTACTTGGATGTGTAATGGAACTGCAAGGCAACACTGAGGGCCTGGGAGATTATTCACGGTTGCATTGCCAGCAGCATGCGTGGCAACTGAATTTTTTTTAGCATTACTTGGCAAAGCAAGAACACAAACCACCACACTAAGCAAGGCAGAGCTGAGACTCGGCAAGTCAGGACAACAGAAATCCAAGGGAAAGAGGGCCCAGTGTTCGGGTAGAGGCTAGTTATCAAAATGTTTAACTCGGGTTACAATTAAGCACACAGAAGCAATAACAGGCTTTGTTAAACAGCAGCATGAATTAAGTGACAGTTTTGCACATTGTTCAGATTGAACCTTTCATCAAAACTTAAGTCATTCTAAAACTCAGCTACTCTTTAAAAAAAAAAAGTGCTGAAACTGATGCTTAGGAAGTTCTGTCTTCAAAGTTTCCAAAGTCAAACAAGTAATTGCTTTGAGAAAACACACCACAATGATGCTAAAAGAGATTTTATGCCAAATTTAAGAAAGAAAAACTACGTGACAAATCATTTAAGGGTCAGTTGGGAATGGTGGCTCCTTTCTGCAACAACCCTCCCTCCATGCTTCCCCTCCAAAAGGAATCACCTTTACAGGTGATGGCCTGAGTCATCAGCCCTTGTACAAACTTTTCCAGCCCAGGGACTTGCTGACTGACCTGGCTAAGTCATTTTTAGTCATTCCCAAAGACTCCCTCTCTTTAGAACAGGTGCTCCATCCACCCAGTTAACGCAAGTGACTCTTCTCTCTCCAACATGATCTCCTTAGCTGCAAGGACATCATTCCTACACCATAGACACACATGCTCTCCCAACACCACCCCATTTCTTTAAATGTCCCGTGTCCCTCACATGGTATTTTTCATTTCTTTTATTACACCCACCTCAGCTGGTTTTTCAATTGACATAGTTCACCGAGTGAATTCTTACTTTATGCCCAGTAGCATACTGAGGCAGGCACTTTACAAAAAATTATCTTACTAAATTCTCTCCAGAAACGTGCATGGTTCCCATATTATACAGAGGAAAAGTAGGTTGACAAAGTAACATGTCCTGGTCAACTTCTGGGCACTGGAATCCATGTAGAGCAGTGTAACTCATGAGTAGCTGTTCTCAAGCCCTGTTGATTTCCTGTTGCTGCTATAACAAAATGCTACAACACAATTTTATCATCTTCCAGTTGTGGAGGTCAGAAGTTCAAATACTGTCTCACGGGGTTAAAAGCTCATAAGTTCCTTCTGGTACATTCTACAAGAATCCACTTCTTTGCTTTCCTAGCTTCTAAAGCCACTGACATAACTCACAGCTCACTGTCCCAGCCCTCCATCGTGAGCCCCTCTCATAGGGCCACCCATTGGTGCCCCTCCTGAAGCCCTCTTCCTCCTACAGACTGATAACACCGGGTCCACTGAGATTCTCTTACAATCAATCAATTAACTCCAATCCTAACTATAACTTAATATTTTCTAGCCTTGTGAGGTAATTCCAGTTCCCAGGGTTTACAATGCAAACGCCTTTTAAGGGCCTGTAGTCTACCTACCACAATAACCATGCCTCCTTTAAGACAAGGTCCTATATGTTATATCCTCCCTGTATAGTGACATACATTCAGCTCCCAGCTGGAACCCAGAGGTAGTCAATTATCACCCAAAGGCTCACTAATAATGCTGACCTTGGATACAAGGACAGCAGGAGAAGCTGAGTTTAGTGAAAAAGAAAAAAGACCTAAGGTGACCGGCAGAGCTTCTAGCAGATAGTGGTCACTAAATGGAAAGAAGTCACTTCTGTTCCAGGTGTGAGTACTTTTTCTTGTGGCATCTGTATTCCATTGTCAGCTGGCAACACATGCAGAGGACATACCCAGGTGACGCTCACTGCATATAAGAGGATGAACTTTAGCCTAAATAAACTACTGGCTTGTAATTTTAGAAGAAAATAAGGTGCATATATAGAGAGAGGAATCTGAATTGCAAGTCTTGCGACTTTGCCAATGAAGTGTCATGGGTGAAGGTTTACAATGCAAGATTAGGGGCTGGAGAGATGCTTGGTCAGTGAGGACCTGACGACAGACTCCCAGCACCCATGAATCCTGGAAGCCTGAAATCCCAGTGCTCAGGAGGCAGAGACAGTGGCTCCCCGGGGCGAGCTAGCTGGCTGGCTAAACTAGTCCAGTTGGCCAGCTCTGGTTCAAGGGAGAGATCTTTTATCAATAAATAAGGTGATCAAGACAACACCTCATCATGCTCTGGCCTCCACACACATGTGCGTGCACCCATACACAAGTAAACATGCGTGCACACACACAGAGGCAAAGAGAAAAGAAATCCAAGTCACAAGCCAGAGGCCCAGGAGTCTGATGTTATGGTGCCACTGAAAAGTCGGAAGACCTGAGTACCAATGGAGCTGAGGGAGGGTGTGAGGCTCAGTCCTCAAGCCAGCTCAAGAGTCAAGAGCAGGAAAAACCAGAGCGGCAGCCTCAGCTGGCAGACAGAAGATTCCCTCCCCAGGCCCACCTCAATCAGTGAGAACAATGTGCTTTAAGGCCTCCAAAGATGGAAATGTGAATCTCATCTAAAACCATGCTCACAAACATTACCCAGAATCACAGCTGACTACGTGTGTTGTCAGCCTGTGGCACAGACAGGCTGACACACAACTACTGAAATTATTCAATTCACTTTCTTCCTTCCCTCCTTGATTTCTTTCAGGCTATTACCAAACAGCAATACTGATCTTTCTTAATGGTTTTACTCAGATATAACTCACATACCATATAACTTACTCATCTAAAATATACAGTTTAGGGCTGGAGAGATGGGTCGGTGGTTAAGGTGTTTGCCTGTAAAACCTAAGAACTTACATAAAGCCAGATGCACGGAGTGGTGCATGCTTCTGGAATTCATTTGCAGTGGCTAGAAGCCCTGATGCAACTATTCTCTCTTTGTCTTTCTCACTGTCCCTGTCTCTGTTTCTGTCTCTGTCTCTCTCTCTCTCTCTGCTTACAAATAAATAAAAATATTAAAATACACAGTTTCAGTGGCTCTTATGTATATTCACAGATATGTGCATCCCTTGACATGGGCACACACTAACCTTTTAACTACAAATGGAGTGGTTTTTAAAATAGTCTTAACTCCTCACCACACTAAGAGAAAAATGCAGTCCAGTCTCCACAGCCCATGCAGCTTTGTCCAGCCTGGTTTGCCTCTTCTCAGAGACCTACAGGTCCTTCATGATCGCCTTGGTCCCAGAAAGTTCCCACCTGCTTCCATCCTTCCTCAGCGCATTCCCCACACCCCTTCCACTCAGGATCCTCGTCAAATGTCAACTCAGAATAAGAAATCCTCAAACAACATCTCTGAAATATGACTACACCCATCTGATCATTCTTTGTCTATTTTTATGGCTTTTTCCATATAATAATTACTGGAAACTAATGTGCTACTCTATTTTCTTTGCTTTGGCACCTGTCAGGACATTACTGATTTATGGACTGTCTGTCATCTCACTCCATGGAATGTCAAGTGCAGGAGAGAGGAGCTTTCTCTGCCTTGTTTGTAGCTGTGTTCCAAGTGCCTAGAACAGTGAACAGTGCTCGCCTGACACAGAGCAGGCACTCAATAAATGTGTCTAGGAAGGGAAGGGCTTACTGAGACATATCAGAGACCAGAGCCTCACCCCAGTTTTGCACCTAGGATTCTATTTCTTTTCTTTTTTTTTATTTTTGTATGTGTAAGACAGAGGTCAGTATCAAGTGTTTTACTAGGTAACTCTCTTTTTGAGCATACAGCTCACCTAGCCAATGAGCTGCATGGATTCCCTGTGCCCACCTCTGCTGTGCTGGGATGACAAGCACACACCATCAGGTCAGGTATTTACGAGAGAACTAGAGATCCAAACTCAGGTCCTCAAGCCTTGTGGAAGCAGGTCATCCATATCCTCAACCAGCACCCTATTTCTTATCACCCCCCTCTGCTCCTCCATGGCAATTTCTACATAACGAGAAGTATCTTAAAAAGGATGGTCCAAGTTCATTTGAATGAAAATATGAAGTAGGATATAATCCTGTTCAAATGCTGAATCAATTTTTTAAATTAATTATTTTTAACTCTACAAGTTAATTATAGTGCTGCTTTAGCAATTTTAATTCATTAACGTTAAAAAAAAAAAAAGTTGCCCTGAAGGCTGAAACTTGGCATACAAATGTTGATCTCAGACTTAAAAACAAGCAGGTTTGGGAATTCCAGGGAAGTGTCCCTGAGTGTGTGCCAGCACCTTGATTAAAAGATTATGCTAGAAATAAGACAGGACTCTCCTGCTTTACAGGACGACCTCGCCACAAGGGTATCAGAAACAACCCAAGGTTAACAATGGAGTGTGCTAAGTGTTCCACTTTGGGTGACACTATTTGTTTGGTTTTTATTTTTTGAGACAGGCTCTCATGTATTCCAGGTTGGCCTTGAATTCTTTATGTAGCCAAGCCTGACCTTGAATTTCAAATCCTCCTTCCTCTACCTCCTGAGTGCTAGGATTATAGGCATGCACCTCCCATTTATGCAATGCTGAGGAGTGAATGCCAAGCAAGCACTCTGCCAACTGAGCTACCAGCTCCTCCTCCATCACTATTTGGAAGAAGGAAAGGAGAAGGGAGACAAGAAGCTTGAGGAAATCTCCAGAGTGCTTTACAAATAACTCAACTGTCCTTGACTTAATCATATGCCATTTGCATGGAAGTGTTAGTATTCAGGCATTTAAATCTACACATGTTACCTTGAAGATGATCAACACTGTTGTAGTCAGACACATGCTGCTGGGATGAATCTCCAAACCAGGTACACTTTATGGGAGGAAATGATTTATTCAAGCTACAGATCCAGGGGAAGTCCCATAAAAGTGAAAGAGGCTGGCCCTTTTTCACAGGTCTGAGCAGAGAGAAAAACCCATCACCAACATGACACACAGAACAGGGAACTGGCAGGAGAGCAAGAGAGAGAATCTCTTCTCCTTTATATAGGCTTAGCATGGGATCTTGCAGCCCTATCCCAGACTTAATGGCTTCCTGAGTCTCTGGAATTTCCTTCCTGCACTGCCCACACAAGAAAAGATATTTACTTCTAGCTTCTTTGAGTTTCCTTACATCCTGCCCCCTACTGAGAGGCTGCCTTCCTGTAAACATCCTCAGAGACCCACCCAAGAGTTACTAGAAAGGTCAAGTTGACAACAAAACCTAACCATCACAAACCCACACTCCCAAACTTATTCACCAGACATATTATTGGACAGTCCCCAACTCTCTCAGAACACAGATGGGGATCCACAGAAATTCCAGCGAAATATGCATTACCAAAGGAAGCACTTAAATTAACATAAACCATGGAAAATATCATGCTAAATTCAAAATGTGATTATTTTTAGGAAATGGTTAGCTTTCATACTAG
The DNA here is from genome assembly GCA_004024765.1 of Zapus hudsonius. Taxonomy (NCBI): domain Eukaryota; kingdom Metazoa; phylum Chordata; class Mammalia; order Rodentia; family Dipodidae; genus Zapus; species Zapus hudsonius. The sequence continues at coordinate 37,962 of PVHP010008761.1, forward strand.
AACTTCTTAAACAAGTACAGCAATATATCAGTAATAATACTATAATAGTATACTGCTATATGCTTAATAATATAGTATTTTTTTTAATTTAGAAAATGTTGTATACCGTTACTGTTACTGTTGCTTGGTTAAAAAAAAAATGAATCTCAGAACTTGAGGCTAAGGCTGGAGAATTGGGAGTTTGAGGCCAACCTGGGCTACAACACAAGAAGAGACCCTGTCTCCAAAAAAAACCATATATATATATACATATATATATATGTATATATATGGCTGTTTTATATAATTTGTGAAAGTGGCTCATTGTCCTTTGGGGAGATGTGATTCTTTAGTATAATTTGATTAAAAAATAGTAATTTTAATCAAGTTTATTGATATGTTCTAACATTTACTATCACTATTTGAAAATGAGAGAAAAGGAAATGAAACATCAAGGTCTGATGTGATATCACATTGATCTAAGACAATGATTTCTGAGAAATAAAAATCAAAGAACATGTAACTCATAATCGTTCGCCAATTATCAAATGTGGTACAATAAACATGAAAACAAAATCAGAATTGAGCACGAGTAAAAAGTATGCTATGAGGTGGGGGGTTAGACTCTGTTTCCTTCTCAACACATATATAAAGGCTGACTGACACCCTTCTGGGGATAAGGGACAAGGCAGTGAGAAGAAGCTCTGTGAGCATGCGGCTCCTATAGGCTAAGGAATCCAACAGGCAAGGATGCAGGAATTCTTATTGTCTAAGAAATCAAACAGACACAAATGCACAAATCAAAGAGAATTCACTAAGCGGAAGTCTGTAAGATCAGAAATAAAATATCAGAAGAAAGAACAGACAATATTAATCTTCCCTTCACATGGTTATATTATCCTGGGTATACAATACCTTCCATTCTCTCCCCAAACTTCCATTCTTATCAGTGTTTTGTACTCTTTTTGAAAAATGTGTGTGTGTGTGTGTGTGTGTGTCTGTGTCTGTGTGTCTGTGTGTGCATGTGTGAGCATATCACAGCACACATGTGGAGGTCAGAGGACAACTTCAAGGCATCGGTGCTTCACCTTCTTTGAGTCGGGGTCTCTTGCCACTGCCAACGAGCTGCATGACTACAAGCTAGCTGGCCTGTGAGCTTTGGAACCTCCCAGCTCCACTTTTCACTGTTGCAAGCACAACAGTGTTGGGATGAAAGATGAGGCATGCACTCAACATCCAGCTTTACATAAGGATGAAGGAATTCACCCCAGGTTGTACAAGCAAGCACCTCTTACCCCTCATCCATGATCCCAACTGTCATGGTTTGATCCAGGTGTCCCCCACAAACAAATAAATGTGTTTGGATTGATCAATCCTCAGCTGATGGCAGATTGGGTTTTATAACCTCGCTAGAGCTGTGTTGTTAGGGGCAGGCTTATGAGGGTTATAAGTCAGCTTCCCTTTGCCAGTGTTTGGCACACCTTCCTGCCACTGTTCAAAGAGCTGTGGCGGAGGTGATGTCCACCCCTCTGCTCATGCCATCATTTTCCCTGCCAGGATGGAGCCTCCCCTCGAGTATATAAGCCAAAAAACCCATTCCTCCACAAGCCACTTTTGCTTGGGTTCTTTCTGTGCAGCAACAGAGTAAGTTGACTACAACAGTTTTGGTATCAGTATGTGGGATCTGTTGCTGCTAAAACCCTGATTCTTGTGGCTTTGGGCTTTTGAAAGTGATCTGCAGGAGGAATGTAGAAGCCCGATGGAGCCATGAAGATGAACTGTGGGTTGCAATGGAGACCCAGTGAATTCCAGGACTATGGATGGCTGCCAAAACGAGCTGCCAGCACCAGAAGTTTTCCCAGTCTGAGTAGCCGAGCTGGAGGGGCGGAATCAAATCTCCAAGAGACTGATTAGAATTATTGAACTTGGAGTTAGAGATTGATGCTGCTCTGTTTGTTTTAAATCTTGTATTGGTTCAATCTGCTTTCGCCATGCCTCATGTTTTGCAGTGTGAATATTCTGTGCCATTACGGGTTTATTTTTTGGTATTATGGCTCAGTTGAAAGCTGTGGGGACTTAGGAGTTGAGCTGAACACATTGTATTTATGATTATTAGTTTGTGGGGACCAGGTGGACTGTTATGGTTTGATCCAGGTATCCCCCACAAACAAATGAATGTGTTCTGATTACTTGATCCCCAGCTGATGACAGTTTAGATATTAGAACCTTGTTGGAACTGTATTGTTGGGGACAGGCTTATGGGGGTTATAAGCCAGCTTCCCCTTGCCAGTTTGACACACCTTCCTGCCACTGTTCGCAGTGCTGTGGGGGAGGTGATGTCCACCCCTCTCGCTCATGTCATCATTTTCCCTGCCAGGATGGAGTCTGCCCTTGAGTCTATAAGCCAAATAAATCCATTCCTCCATAAGCAGCAACAGAGTAAGTTGACTATACCACCAACCCCAGTGTTTTGTACTCTTAAACACCCAATGATTACCACTGGGGAAGCAATTTCCTCTGCGATCCAGGCAGCGTGTGAACCAGCATGGAGCAGCCCTCAGTTTACTCTGCCTGCTTATTTAAGTTGCATCCTAACATTCCCTCAGGATTTTCTCCTCATCCACACAAAATTCATTCCTGCCTAATACCCAGAAAATCATTACCCTTGAATGAAAAATAGTAATTATATTCATACTTCTTATATTATTTCAATAAAAAAGAAGAGGAAACAGAATTGGGCTGTCATTCCCTTTCCCCCCCAAAAAAACATAAATTGCCTTGAGGTCTCAAACTGGAAATACTTGTGGAAAATGCCAACAAGCTCCAGAGCCCACAAATGTCCACTCTCCCCTGAAGGTGGGTGAAATGTTCACTACCTATCTTCATGCTCACTATGGAGCCCTAGCTGGGCCAGAACTCATGATCATCTAGCTTCCCAAGTGCTGACATTAAAGTGTGCACCCCATGTCTGGCAAAAGGGAAAAGTGATTCTTTATATCAGTGATGTTCAAATTTAACCTATGTTTTTATACAAATTTTTTCCTTATTGAGCCCATGGTGAATGCCAATATTCAAACACAATTTCAACCAAATTTTCTGAAACAGCATTGCTTCAAGGGGAAACCACATTAAAATGGCAAATGTGAGCAAGTAAGTCCACAGCCAGTCAGCATGCTCACCTTCCTCATTCTTCAGCTCAGTGGCTCTCAACCTGGGACGATGGTATCCCGTGGCTAATGGTCACACAATGGAAGGGAAAGAGCCATGGTCATTGAGTGTGCAGAGACCAAAGATGTTATTACAGAGTCTACAGTGCACAGAAGAGACCACCATAATAAGGGATTATCTGCCCCCAAATTACAAGAGTGCTGAGTGAGGTCGAGAAAGCTTGATTTACTTAAATACAAATCCATGATTAGGTGTGGAAGCTGATGGTACGTTTTAGGGTTAATACCGCCTTTATTTTTTGACTCATACTGTGTTTCACATACACTAACATATCCAATGGCAAACATTATTCTGCTTCAAGGACTCTTTTCATCATCAGGAGAGCTTGCCTGTTTCCTAAGGTTTTAACTTATTGTTGGGCATTTTTTATTCCCACATAAAGTTTCAGTTTTGAGTTTCAGTGTGTGGAACCAACCCATATTTTCCATCATAATTTTGGAGGGAAAAACAAATTCTTGGGTTAGGCTTTCATTTTGTAGCATAGCGTTGTGGGAAGAATACAAAGGCAGGAAAATACAAAAGATGGGGAAAATGTGTTTGTGAAAAAAAATTTCAGCCAAGTAAAAATATTCTTATCACAAGAAAAAAGATATTAGAATATATTTCCTACCCTCCCAGAAAAAAATGATTACATACATAAATGTTTTAAGCAAAGATTTCAATATACTTAAAAGTCAACTAAACATCCCTAGTCATTTGCCATTGCTGAGGGCATGCTCCATGCTCTCCCAAAGGTTATCTGCCAGGGAAAATCCACTGTTCAGTCTAAAAGCTAAACACAAAGGTTGTGATGACACATGCCATTCAAATGCTAAAGAGGATGAGGCAGGTGGGCCAGGAGTTCAAGACCAGCCTGAGCTATACTTTTAGGGGTTGGGGCAAGAGTTCATTCAGTTAAACTTGCATGAGTATATGAGTTCAAGCCCCAGTACCCATGTGTAAAACAACTAGGCACGGTGGCACATCTTGGGGGGGGATTCAGGGACAGGAAGCTCTTTGGGGTTCACTGGTCAGCCAGTCTAGCCTAATTCGTGAACTCCAGGCCAGTGAGAGACCCTGTCTCTAAGGAGCTGGATGGATGGCAGGCATTTCTAATGTTGTAACTGAAGATGTCTCTTCACATGTACACACAAACGTACACACACACACACACACACACACACACACACACACACACACAGTCACACATGCCCATAGGTGAGCTTACAAAATTTTAGCTTCAAAAAAACTAAGGCAGGAGTAATGGAAGAATAGGTGTTGACCACCATAACCGCTCAGTTCATATGTGTACATAGAAACCCTCTGTGTTTCACTGACCTTTGGTGTATCTACTCTACACCAGTATCCTCCACAGAACTCACTTCAACCTACAAACCTCAGCTGAGTAACCCAAAGAAAGCCAAGGCTCCTGAGCACAGCCCATTGCCATGACAACTATAGTCTTAAAGAATTGATTCACAGCCCCCAGAAGGCAGTTAGTGTAGTAGTGCTGGAAGGCACTGCACAGGCTACCAGGGGAAATTGATCAACGACAGCTGGAGTAAACAGAGACAATTGACAAGAAACACAATCTGCGGCCCATGAGTAGGCTGACCACACCTCCTACTGGGAGGGGACAGCGAACCAACAAAGGAA